>JALMQS010000075.1:17190308-17240532 GCA_024734495.1 Forficula auricularia
CTCATTGAAAATGACAAATTTTACAATTTTGAAAAAAAGTAAAAATTTTATCAAAAATGAATTACTATTTATATTCATGATATTTTAATTACTACCTTGATCAAAGCATTCTATTGTTGGTTTAAATACACACACACACACACACACATCGACAGAGAGACATTTTGCTCAATGATAAGCGTCAAATATACGTAGCAAAGATCGAAATTTATCATTTTAATTTCTCTGAATTTATATTTCATTCACTCTTTTTATATACCCCGTGGTCGAAATAAATTTTAATGAAAAAAAAATTTTATCAAAAATAACATTATTTATATCAAGGAGATATTTTACCAGTCACCTTGATCAAAAGTATTCTATTGTTGGGTTTAAATACACACACACACACACACACACATCGACAGAGACATTTAAGTCGAATGATAAAAATAAATAATAAGCAAAGATCGAAATTTATCATTTTTAACGAATTCTATATTTCAGAATTCAATTTTTATATAATTCTGCAGTCGAAAATGACAAATTTTAATTCGAATAATGTAAAATATTTCAACTAATATCTATGATGTCCTTTTAAAGAATCATTTAATAATATTATATACTGGGTTGATTTTTGAAAAATTTCCATCTTTTTCAAAAAAAAGACAAATTCAAAAGATACTTAAATCTTTTTGTTTTCAAATTTTATTTTTCTAAAATTTACTGATTATATGTCATTATCTAAGCTTCAATTACACAAGGTGCTCCGTCAAAATTCAAAGGCCCCTAAAGTGCTCCATCAGAGAAAAAGTTTGGGAACCCCTGGGCTATTTGAACGAACCAACCAAATCAATGTAATCTTTTGCATATAATTAATTGGATCAATTTTAATACATTAAATAGTTTTTCTTTTATAAATAAACAATTCTTTTGTGATAAAAAATAAACCACATTAGTTCAATTTCATAATAATTAATTTGTTACTCAAGCTCAAACTCACCTGACACAAAAAGATATTAAAATGATTATTTCGTTAATTTCTACTTGCACCATAAGTGATGAGATCAAAATGACCGTCATTCTGATTTCAATTCAAACATAAAAACATTAATAGATGGTTTGTTTTTTCGCAATTTAGTTTATGAATGAAGGTGATCTTAAATTATAATATACACATTCCTAATAGTAAATTTAATTTATATAAATATCCATATAGTTATTTAATGATCAATCCATTCACTTTTACTAATTTCTAATTAACACATTGCCTCAGTCACAAAAAATTAGCATATACAACTTTACAATGAGAAAGAGGAGAGAAAAAATTCCCTGAGACAAAGTGTAGTCGTGTCATAAGGTGGTGTTTTATTCATTAGTAATCAGGGACACATGATATAATGATTTCATATTTTAATATAATAAATTCCTGAAAGAAACCATAGCGTGTTTTTCTTAACTTACCTGACTAGCTTTTGCAGATATATTTTCCAAGGGAAATTATTTAACAAATAATGTTGTAGAGAAAATATGCAAATACTATAATAAAAATATAAATTAAATAGAAAGGTTTTCATTCTTTTCTCATAATCTACCCCTCAGTGCTGCGGTAACGAACCTACGGAGATAATAAGTAACAAGAACAAAATGCGAGTCGGGGTCGCAAATCGAGGGTTTCGTATCTTATATTTTTCAAAATATTTAATGTATTAAATTCGTTCTTAATTGTGAAAGATAAGGAGAGAATATAAGTAAATGAAGAATTGTTTTCATCATTTAATGTTCAGCAGTTCCGGATTCCCATTAGATACAATAAATAAAATAGCTCCAAAATTGATAATTTAGAGTTCTCACACATCATTATTTTAAAGTGAATTAAATTTAAAAAAGTTAAGTCTAATTCTACTTCAAGAGTTCTTATCAGGAGTACTTATCTCAAAAAATTATTTTTTATTGTCATCGCCACAAAAATTCGACCTCCCCAAAAATTATTATCATCATAGAATTTTCAATAAGAATTTCTATTTTTTTGGGAAATGAATACATATAATTTATAAATTTCAAGTTTGTATATCGTTTAGTTTACGAGCTATAATGGTCTGATAAACGTAGAGACAGAAAGTCATTATAGCGACACTAATATGTTAATAAGATCGCCTTTTACTTTTGTACAGAACCCTAACAAAAAATCTGACGTGTTTAACAAACCACGTGACTTTAACATTCATCTCATTCTTCGTACATATAATTTCCGATTGAAAGATACAGAAAATATAAGAAAAACAGTGAATCGTTAAATTGGTAGCTTTTGAACAGATTTACTAATTGAGTTTCGATTTCTAGGGAAGGCAATGAGATTTGTAGGGGGCACTGCCCCCCTTGCCGTCACCCTAACTTCGTCCATGTTCAGTGGAACTGGATTTTCCCACGATTGACCTTGACTGCGATGTATTTGCCCGTGATGAATTTACTAGTTCAATTCAAGAAAAACTGGACAAAGGAACTAACAAAAAATTGTTGGCTAGTCATATTCCAAAAATTGAGTAATATGAAAAAAACATCAAAAGAGCATAAAGTCTATTTATATCTAAGACCTAATAATGAAATTTGTTCCTACAAAATTACTTTAATAACTCTATATCATGCATGGTATAAGTAATTATAGTCATCTGCAAAGCTTCCCATTTATAAGTTACATTTTATTGACGATATATTGAAGGGCTCTACCTCTAATCAAGATTAGACTTTTTGACCTTTAACTATTACTATTTTACCAAGTTATTTTTCGACGCCTCCAGCGATTACGCGAGATCCCATAAATAATTTTACTTTCATTCACAAAAATTTAAATGCTTTCTAAACACTATACATTACACTAAATAATAATTATGGCTTTACTGAAAGCAGTCGTTTCAACCCAGCTGAAATCGCACTGACTCTTGCAACTGTCTTGAAATGATTGGGCCGGTTCAAAGTAGGGTATACTCTGGAAGGTGAAATTCTTTATCTACATTATAATTTTAAGTACTGATACAGGCAGAATAAGATCAACAATCTTTAGGATTCTGTTCAAATTTAAAATGATACTGTATTAGTGTTGCTACAATATTTGTTCTTTTGTCATCAGACCATGTAAACATGATAAAAACCTATTTATTCATTTTCTGTGAAATCAAAAATCATATTAAAATTTTCATCACATAATTATTTTGGGTTTGTGGTATACTTTTTTTTCAAGAGATGGGAGAGATAGATTAAGTAAAGTCTAAAATAAATAATATAAATAATAAATACAGTAATGTCTAACATCTCAGTAAAGATCTATTTGAGCAGAATAATAATCTTTACTTTATCCAATGCGAAGCATGGGCAAAGTATTGCAATCGGTCTCGCGGCAAGCGCGACTTCAAAGGGTCCTCAGGTAAAGACTACGGAACCCATGGTCTCAATTAAGGTCACAAATTGTAGTATTCAATTAGATTGAATTTTAGCACGTGACGGTTTTGCCAAAAATTACCTGTCGCAGCCCTGCTTATTTCTTATATTATTATTTTTATTTATAAATAATGTTTATTCACCTGCTCGTTTTGGGCTTTAAGAGGTACTTTCATTTTCCTGTGTACAAAATTATTTTAAGTATGACGTTATTTTTTATTTTTTGGGATTTCCCTCATAGCTTTCTTCAGTGGTTTAACTCTTGAATCTTAATTTTTCCTCCTTAACTCTTCCAGATTATCTCTCCTCATTCCCTACTATTATTTAATACATTTTTTCGAATTTCTCCATGCGTTTTACTATTTCTTCTTCAGCTTCATCTCATCTGTACCTATATATTTCTCCCTCCACTCAAAAGTCTTGACAATTTGAGTGATAATGGGCCTCTTAAGTGTTCGTTTATCATTGATGGGTCTGAATATAAAATTACCCTTATGTGATTTCAAAACCAAAAACAGAGGAACAAATCAGAAGCAAAATCAGGGAAACAAACCGGCCAACTTAATGAACTTCTCGTCAAATCCATCACCCATTAAATATTAAAATTTCGTTTTTGCAGCTTTTATTCTAAGTAAAACAATATTTTGCAAAAAAGCGTTGACCAAAAAAAATAAAAGTTTGCTTCTACATAAGAGAGTACTCACATTCCAGCCTGGATTATTCAAACGATTCAGGCTTTTCGAATGAAAAAAACCCTCAATCGATTTTATATTTATAAGGAAATTTCAAGGCTAATTGAAATTTTTGAATCAAAATGTAAATTAAGTTTCCATAAGTGGTACAAGATACATTTTCAATCGGTTATTCAACTGTTAAAAGCAAATACTAAATTCTGAAATCGAGCATGTTTTTGAGCGAAAAGGATTTCTATTTATATCTAAGTCTATGTCAATTAAATATTATTCCATTACAGAGTTTAGCATACCTTGCTCCTATCTTATATACATATTAAATCTACATGGTGTCGACGGAGCGTTTTTAATTAATGTCAAATAATAATTCAAAATGTATTTCAGATATTAGGATAAGGTGTCTTAGAAGTATTCCTAGTGGGATTCTAAATAACTTATTAATGGTATATTTTATTTGTCATGCGGCATAGTTGAAATTTTTTTGCATTTTTTTCAATTAAATTCAAAACATAACATTGAAGAAAAAACTAGAAAATTAATTGACTTATAAACATCGGGACATTTCCATATTTAGTAATTTTATTTCTGCAGAATATGATATAATTATATTATATACTATATAAGAATTATTGCGCTATTTTCATATTTCCTTTTGTCATGACCGAAACCTCCTTTGTCCACTTTGGAATTCATCGAACTGTCGAGGCGAATTGAGAATAGAAAGACAAGAACTTTATCATGAATTTTGTTTCATATAATCAGTGCTTATTAAACTATGGGTCGCGACCCCATTTTGGGTCGCTTAACTGAATTTTGGGGTCGCGAAACATAGATAGGGCAACAATAACAATGGAGGAATTATAATGTGTAGCGGACAAAAATTAAAGTTCTGTAAATTTTAGGTATATCTGTAATTGAATTTCCAATAATAATTTGTGAAATGGCCATTTTGTTTTAGAAATATTTAAGTATTTACTCATGTGAAGCGACGTTCTCAGCATTTGCGATTATAAAATCAAAATACAGATTAAATTAGAAAAAAATGTTGAACATACTCTAAAAGTCATGTTTGATTCTTTATTTAATAAGAAACAAGCACAGATCTATCCCATTAATATTTAGATTTAATAATTGTAATTATGTAGTTATAATAAATGTCAAAATTATTAAAATAGGTATGTTTAATTCAAAATAAATTTATTTATGATTTGCAAATAAAAATAAAGGCTTATACCATTATATCTATATAATATAGAGTCGCGGAAAATTTCTCAGTCAAAATGTGGTAGAGAATGAAATAGTCCCATAGAACCCGCAAAATTTACGTAAAAATTCTCTTCAACATTTTTGATCTCCGTAAAAGTCTTAAAATTTTTTTTTCATTTCCTGCTCCTTGTGCTCTCTATAAGGACTCCCAAGTATGAGCTTGTGATCTATTTCGCTACTTGTCAATTTTTGATGCATAAAAAAATAAATATTTGGAGCCCTTGTCCTTCTTAAATGCGCCTACAGGGCCTTTAATAATATATTCTAAGAGCTAATCGCAATTATTGTTTCATGATCCCTGACTCATGATTTGTTTAATCCTGGATCCTGTTCAATTCAAACGATTAAGGTTTGATCTAAGAATTTTATATAGATAAAATTATGCCAATACGGGCATAAGCTTTAAAATTAGGAGGCAGTGTGTTATTGAAACAAGATTCAACGCCCCCGGGCTCGATAGGTCCTTCTTCCAAAAGAGCCTTGATCTTTGAATTGCGCCTCTCCTCCTCCTATAGTAAAAGAATGCTTCCATTTGCAGCAATTAAACCCCGGAGACATCGATGCTGTCGCGGACATAATAATAATTCTTTTTATTGCTCTGCCCTTTCAGATGTTACTCAAATGAATGTCAAATTTAGCTCAGAGTTGTTGACATCAAGTGGGCACCGATCAATAGAACAGATGACTGGTAGTAAATGTCTCTCAAGGATGACCACTGAATTGGACAACTAGCAGATGCGTGATGCAACCGCCGAAATTATCACAGTTTTTCCCACTTATCACCATTCAGTTATCTAAAAAATACAAGTAGGAGAGAGATATCCCGTTGCCGATCCCTTATTTTCAAGGTGGTCCAAGGATACCAGTGGCTTGCAAGGCCGTGACAAGGAGGATTCGTCTTTTTACTCAGATTTACATATCAAATTATAGATATTTATTGGTAAGAATTGCTCAATAGCCAGGTGTAATAAAATGTTCTTTAAATGAAAATTTTATCAATTGACTTTCGACAAAATGTCAAAAATTAATAAAATAACATTTAAATACTTTCCCTAGACAACTTTTGCAATGACCATTTACCTATAAAACATTTTTAGATAATCTATGCAAAGTAATAGAAATATCGTTTGCGTGACGAATCATCGGTGGTTAAAGATTAAATAAATGTATTCATAAACTTATATATAATTATATATTCTCACGAGCAAAGAAATGAAATCATTTCCCTTGCGAGTTGTTAAATGTAATTTTCATTCTCAAATAGAGATTATATTAATATAAATTATACCGTATTAAAGCCAAAGATTAAAGATTAAATCAATATGTTTTACATCAAAAGTCATCCAGTTAATTTTTTAATTATTTGACTTGGAATGAAAAATTAGGAAAAAATGAAAATTGCGGATGTTTGTGAGTGTATATTCGCTTAGTTATACCGACTGAACATTGCAAAGAAGAAATCATTTTTATTTGTAATTGAACTCATAGTTAAATTATTTATTAAATTTTTAAACTATTTGTAATTTCATATGCTAATCGAATACAAAGAATATATTAAGGGACTTTTTGATGCTTTGGTGGTCAGATTGATGAAATGAAAAATTATTTCAGGTTGACTACCCTTATTTAGCGAAATTAGAATATTAGTTAAAATTTTTTAGTTCATTCATGATATTTTGGCCTTTAATTCAGGAGTTGTATTCAAGAGGTGATATTATAATATATTATATATTGTATTTTGTTAAGGGAAAATGGTGTGGGTTCTTGGTGAAAAATATTTATATAAAGTAAAAAAAAAAAATTTAAATTTAAGAAACTTTTAAAATATAAAATTATAGGGTAGTTTCACAAAAAAAAAAAACAAAAAAAAAAAAAAAAAAAAACTAAAACCTACTTAGAATTTTATATTTTTAAATTTAAAAAGTTTATTAAATTTTTAAAATTTTCTTTACTTTATATATATTGCAGATCAATCCATTCCAGCCAAATTGATCTATTAAAATGACTTTGTTAATTTGAGCGTCATTTCACATCTAAGTCATTGTTGTAAATATGGACATAGGTAGGGAGTATTGTATTGATAACCAAATTGTAATAAATAATATGACATTTTAAAATTGGTAATTAAATAAATTAAAAAAAAATTATAATAAGCCATGTATGTCACTTTTATGAATTCACTTTAAAACAAAATAATTAAAAATCCCTTAGAAAAACCCTTAAAAGAAGACACAATAAAATAGTCTGACTTCTGCTGGAGAAATAAATTTTTAATTGATTTATAACAATTATAAATAAATTAAAGACTTATTTCTCCAGGAGAAGACACAGTCTTATATCTCCTACAATTTATAAAAATTCTGTTACTCGGGGCAAAAAGAAACTTTCAATTTAATTTAAAAGAAAAAAATACGACTCAAATATTCACACCTAGGGCTTTTCCACACGTTTCGTAGTCAAAAGATGCTAAATTTGTTGAATAAAGATTCAAAAAGTTCTTATGGTGATTAGTCTTTGTAGAAATGTTCTACATAAAGATCGAAGGATGACAAAAATCCTAAAGGCATAGCCTGACTTCGAATTGAGCTGAATCTATATGGAACGGTTCTAAAATAAAAGCCTAAAAGGATTCTAAAATTTTATTTACTTTATTTAAAATACCCACACCATTCTCTCTTAATAAAACTAAAAGGATTTGTTCATGTTGTATAATTATATTTTTAAACGTACAGGAAAAACTATCTTTATTTACATATAAATTTAATTTTTTACTTTCCTTCTTTTTTTCATCATCTTTAAAGTTGATTAATTGAAAAAACACGTACCCATAAATAATTTCAATTACGACCCAACTTATGAAATTTATTTTTCTCTTCTTCACCTTTTCACCGTGCTTGGTTCTGTCCTAGACTTTGATTAACGCCTTCTTGTCTCAATATCATTAAAAAAATCTTTTTCTTTCGGATAAGTTGTATTTTTCAATATAATTTTATTTATTCGTTACAATTTCAATACTTCTAAAGGATGTTAATTCAAAAATAGAAGCTCGTGAAAATTTCATTCTTATGCCAAAATGTTTGTAGCTGCATTGCAAAGGAATCTGCCTGAAATCGATTACTTAATTCCAATGTGATCTAAGATGGAATAGTTAAATGAGAATCTATTTTGTAAAATGGTTACGGCAGAATGAATCTCTTTCATGTTATCTCTTGATATCTAAGAAGCTGCAATGATCAAAAGAAAGTCCTGAAGCCTGCTTGGCTGGCTACTATTGAATTTACTTTTTCCTCTTCTTTTGCTCATTGTGTTTGCTAATACATAGAAAGTGAAGAAAATTTTTTTTTAACCATCATTTGTTTCTGTGCATGTGTCCGTTTGTGTGTCAATGTGTCTGGGTGCCGGAGTGTTTGTGTATCTGTTTAGATGCAGATACTACACTAAAAAAAAAAACTCACGAGTACGAATCGCAGGCAAATTTATTATTATAGATCTGATTCTTGATTGGAGACCACCTTGTTATTTATTTTTCAAAATATTCCTTCATATCATTGATATGATGGTCATTGAGCAAGTATATTGTGGTAAGTATGTTATTGGTACTCTGGCTCATTGTGTTTAAAAATATATAATACTTGAAGAGAAAACATTTTCAAACATGATATTTTTTGTTTTTGAAGCCATCTGTGCTCTCTGTAAGGATGCATTTGATTTTCACGATAACTCAAGATCAAGAAGTCTTAGAAAGCTCATTTTAGTGCCATTTGTAATTCTAATGATGAGAATCAATTAGATTTTGGGTCTAAATCTAAGTACTATATGAGAAAAGCTCGGGACTTTTATAGTATATTGTTTTTACATTTAACAATTTTTTAATTTAACTACAAATAATTATAATTATATAATTATAATTCCATTAAAAAATAACTTAACACATGATAATGTATATTTATCATATTTGAAATATATGTAATAAATTATATAGCTACATTGTATTTTCACAGGTAAGTTGCGTTATAAATAATTATTTATATATCAAAATTAAGAAAGTGAAATTATGAAAAGTTAATTAAATCAAAAAATAAATTTTAAATATTTCATTATATCTACATTTATTAGTAGGACCGCACTAGGTACTCCTAGCTAGGAGAGCTCAACAATCTGCCAAATAATTATACGGAGAGCGTACCGAGACTTGAAAAAACTTGCATAGTTTATACAATTTATTTTTAAAATATGCGTGCCATTTATTCGTTATACTATAACATTTTATTTTTTTTTAGTTTAGATTAAATATTTCGTGAGTACTTTCAAAACGACTATACCTACTAACCTCCTATATTCAAATAAAGTAAAGAAAATTTTTTTTTTTTATTTTTAAATTTAAGAATATAAAGTTGTAGGTAGGTTTCACAAAAATAAAAGACCACGAAGAACCTACACCATTCTCACTTAACAAAACTCCTATATTCGATCTGAACTAAGTACCATATATCCTAACCGAAATGTACTTACTCATATTTAAACCTCATATGTTTTTAATCGTATTTTTTATTTTAAGTTTTTTCTTTTTAAGAATTCGCGAAATAATGTAAAAGATTTAATATACACTGTATTGATAATACATATTACTTAAAATAAAAAAAAAATATTTATAATTTCCCAAAATAAATTAACATTATCTAATAATAATAACTACACTACAAATACTACTCTATAGGGACAGTGGCGACACGTAGGCCCATCTGCCATTTTTAGTCGTATTTTAAGCTAAATAATATTAGGAAATTTAAGATAATATTATTATTATTATTATTACCTTTTATTTTTAATTAAATAATTTTTAATATGTGTAAAGAATGTGATTAAATATTAACTTTTTTAAATTTCCTAATATTTATCTATTTAAAATACGACTAAAAATGGCGGATGACCCTACGTGTCGCCACTGTCCTTATAGAGTCACTGTAATAATAATCTATAAGACACTCCCTCTACACCCTGATGCATATATGAATTATCTGGTGTGCATTCTAGCTGGCCCCGATTTGTATATCTCTCCTTGATTTTCTTTCCTTGCAATATTGGATATGAATTTTCTGCGAATTCGATAAAGATAAAAAACTCGACCAATTTATCAAAATTCATTTTAGTTTCTCTAGAGTCTTTGTGAGTGCTAGTTCGATTCTTTTGTTAATTAGAGGACAATATTCGGCATTTTCCAGGCTATCTAGCATGAAATAAAGTAAGTGCATGCTACTAAAGCCACTATTAAGACTTCTTCACTCTATATATTGTCTTTAATATTCTAATTTCTTGAGAAATAAAACATTTTTTTCAATTATTTATTAAAAATAAAGAATTTAATTCAGTTAAATTATTTGACAAGCCTGTCTGCCAGGCTAACCTAGTGTTGAATTCACGAAATAATTTCCAAACGATGCTCATTGTGTTTAAAAATGTCTGAAACGTGTAATAAAAACATTTTCTGTGTCTCTGGATTCTAATATCCACCACAACTTAAGAACGATATGCTGTAGAAAGTTCGTTCTTATGCTGAAATATTTGAATTTCCAATCCGGTGAACTACTACTAGATATGGATGAAGAAAACATCAATTTTTGAATGATTATATTGAGATTTTAATAGATCTCTATAGTATAAAATAATAAACAATAAAACAGATGTGTTACGAATTACCATTTAATAAATTGCATTCAAAATTAAATATTTTATTTTTTGAATAAATTTTAATTTAGGAGAATAAACGGTAGGGTTTAGGCTGAAAAAATGTTATTGAAAAAGCAGTCTAACTTTTTCTTCTATAAAGGAAATTGCGCCAAAAATGATTAATTCTCTGAAACTGCAAACACTGTACAGCAGAGGATCCCAAACGTGCGTCGCGGTGCCCCAGGGAGCCGCGGTCTCTTCACATGTGCGCTGCGAAGATTCATAATTAATTTTAGCAAGACATTTGGCCTAAATAGACAAAAAACATAGTGAGAAGATAAAAATTTATTTATTATTAATTTTTATCTCTTACTTACGATTAGACATACATAAACCAAAAAAATTTAAGTTTGACACCATCGAAAAAATCTGAAATGTATACAAAGAGTCCCCCCTGTGGTCTGAATTTTTGATTTTCATAGAAAAATAAACTATTAATTCCCATGATATTTTTATCAATTCCAAGACAAAATTATTTAGAGAGACCAAATACGGTATTTGTTTTGATATAAAGCGAAAAAATGTATCTTTGATACTCTCGAAAAAATCTCTCTTTCTTTCCCCCCTGTGGTCTGAAATTTTGATTTACATAGAAAAATAAACTATTAATTCCCAAGATATCTTTATCGATTCCAATATAAGAGTATTTAGAAAGATCAAATACGCTATTTGTTTTGATAAATGCACTATTACTTAGGACAATAAATGAAGTGACCTATTATTTTTCAGAAGTCACTCAATGAGCCGCTCTAAGAAATCTTAGCTTATACATACCATATCTTTTATTTATTATTATTTTTTTTTTATTATAATTTTTTGTTTTGTTTCTGTTCATCTTTTACATTTTTGTTTTTATTTATTTGACATAGATATGTATAAAATTTTAACAATGCGACTACTTTAAATAGAGAGGGAAAGAGAGAAAATGTAAATATTGCCACCAATTGTATATACCTAATTTGCAAATTTCTTATCTCTTGTAAGAGGAGACCCCCTCCTGCGCGGCCAAATAAATAATATATATAGGGTGCCATGAGAAAATTGTATTTGAAAAAAGCCGCCGGGACTCGAAAAAGTTTGGGAACCCATGGCGTACAGAGCTTGAAAAATAATTTTTAAGAAAAAAATAAAACCGACTTCAAAAAATTAAATGCAACGAATAAAATACACTAAAAGGTATAAAATAACTATTATCTTATTTAGTTACAACTAAACATTAACATGAAATTACTTTTTGAAGTCGGTACCAAACAAACTATACCTATAAGCGAGCATACCCTCCAAACGTGCTAAGTAAGTTCCGTCGAGTGCGATTCATAAAAGGTATATGTTTGGCACCGACTTCAAAAAGTAATTTCATGTTAATATTTCGTCGTTTAGTTGTAACTAAATAAGATAATAGTTATTTTATACCTTTTAGTGTATTTTATTTGTTTCATTTAATTTTTTGAAGTCGGTTTTATTTTTTTCTTAAAAATTATTTTTATTTTCCTCTTTTTAGTGATGTTATTAATAGTGATCATATCATCAGAACTTGACCAAATTAATATGACACCATTCCTAAGATACCACCTTTCCAATAAAAAAAGAATCATCTAAATCGGTTCATAAACAAAGAAGTTAGGCCTAAACAAACCTAACAAAAAAGGTCTAATACCTATGAAAAAACGGGTCCAACTGGGTAGGTAGACTAAACCCAATGGAAATTTTTTTTTTCAAAATCGGTTCACAATTGGCGGAGATATGAGGTAACATAGGCACAAAAAAAAAAAAAAATCAGTCAAATAGAGAACCTCCTCTTTTTTTGAAGTCGGTTAAAAAGTTTCACTTTTTCCTCCAATTTATTTCTGCTTCCGAAACTCATTTTACTATTCTATCTGGATCCGAATGTCACCTAATCGGAATGGAAAGAGGCCGCATTAAGAAGTTTTCTGTACAAGTTTTTTTCTTTCCGTTTTATATTTTAACAAATTTCATTAAAACAAAGTATTTCTCTTAGAGTGTAGTAAATATTATTTATTATAGATTAATATACATAATTTAAATGAATTATTCGTTTTTTCAAATAATAATATAATAAATAAACTAATTTTTGAAAAAATAAATACCTACATAAACTATATGTGTTATTTTTATATATAGACAAGCAGTAGACAGGCGATGAAATAATGGAAACCAGTTTTAAATAGCTTCTCTCTAATCGGCACCTTGACTTTCAAATTTCTAAAGAGCACATCCCTAACCAAGTTACGTGAAAGCAATTAGTTGAACGAGAGGGTCCAACTGTTAAATCATCAGCAGCTTGTATATACAATTCTGTTGACATTTCTCGCATAATTCTTGACTATTGCCAAATAGAGGAACCGATGACTTATTAGTAAAAAAGTGAAACTTATTTATTCGAAAAATCAATTAAAATTTTATCTGCAAATTATATCTACAAAACCTTCGAAAAACAATATTTTACTCGGGACTAGCGCTATTATTGAATTAAAAAAAAAAATGTTTACTTATTGTGTTTAAAAATATCTGAGTAGTGAGTATGTAGAAAAAATTTTTTTACTTTAGCAAACAGGGTATGGTCAAGTATTGTAATCGTGCATGAAAAAAGTGTTTTTTTCCTACTTTTTTTCCAAATATCTAAAAAACGGCTAAAACTATTTTGATTCAAAAAAAAATTGAACGAAACCATGGCATTTTGCTCTACAAAAAAGCTCTAATGAGTGACAATCGAAAAAATTATATTTTTCGAGATAATAATTGTTTTTTAAAATTCTTCCAGAACTTAAGTGACTAGGTTTAAATTTTTCGTTAAATTGAAGGGTTGGTTTTGTCACAAATATAATAAAACAATAATTTCAATAACTATTTGAATTATTTAATTGATAGCTATACAGTTTCGGTCACCACTGGTCGACCATCCTCAGTGGTTCTAAAATTGAAATGAAACATTTTATTTACATTTTTTCTTTTTATAGAGAATTATATAAGACAAAAAATTATAATTTATTATAATTTATTATATTTGTGACAAAACCAACCCTTCAATTTAACGAAAAAAATAATTGTTTTGTCAAAATGTCTGTTAGTTAGTTAGTCTGTCTGGTTGTTTGTTTGTTGGTTGCCTGTTAGTCAGTGCGTTACCAAATTTTTGTGGACGAGCTAGCTCAAAAACTAGTGTGAATATCGAAACCAAATTTCACACGTAGTTTTGGCCCATTGATTTTTCGTTTATTGGGCCACGCAGGTGGGGGCCTCCACTAACAAGAAATATTTACATTATCGGGTGAATTTAATTACAGGATTATTTACATGATTATAGGAATATTAACATAATATATTTACAAAAAAATTTTTTTTTTCTTTTTTATATACAATTTCTAGCGCATGGCGATTTCCCTATAAGTTCTCCTGTTGAAGCTGTAAAAATTCATTAATGAACCCCTCATCGCCCTGAAGGTCATATCGTATAAAGTTCTCTGAGAAATTCCCAGGGCGACAAGGGGAGGCACCGCTTTATGCCACCACACTCCCTTCCACGAGAGTGTGATGGCTTCAACTCTCACAGAACCCGAGCCCACCCCAAACCTTGCCGCAATGTTGCCCTTATAATAATTGATTTTGTTTCTGTGAGCAACCCCCAGTCCGAGGAGCGCTGACACTATCTGAACATCCAGAACCCAAACCGTCCCCGACCCGTCCTTCGCCACGATGTCTGGCTTCCTGTTCCCTATTCGAGCTCGACCCGCATTCCCTTTTTAAGAGCTGATTAGATTTTGGTGCATATCGATCCAAAATTAAGGGGGGGTGTGGAGGGGGGGGTTAAAAATTAAAAATCTAGGACATTTGAGAAAACTCAACCAAATTTTGTATACATAATCAGTGGACACCATAAGTCTAAAAATGCAAAAACTAACCGCCCAAAATGGGGTGGGGGTGTAGGATTAAAAAATGAATATCTTGGCCATTTACAAAACTCAACCAAATTTTGTATACATAATCAGTGTGACCCCAGAAGTTTAAAAATGTAAAAACTAATCCCCCCCCTACATGATTATAAATAATTTTAGGGTGTATGTTAAAGTCAAGTGGATGGCCACATCAGAACACGTCAGCTTATTTTTTTCTGTCTTTATTCCTGGATTCCAATAGGTACTGAATCTCGAGAACGGAAAGTCGTAGAAAGCTCGTTATGGTGCGAAAATGTTTGCATTTTTTTAATACGAAGATTTAGCTAATTTCGGAAATTTTTACTTCAGGGTTCCCAGTTCAAAAATGATGAAAAATATATTTTTTGAATGATTTTATTGGGATATTATTTATCAAGTTATTTAATTTATTTATTTCGAGACTCACTTATAGGTACTTATAATTAATTATTTATATATTAAAATTAAAAAATTTAAATTTGGACAATAAGTGATTTTTTTGTACTCGGATACTTTTATAGTTCATTTATCCTCTTTGTTTGACAATTATATCAAGTGGACAAGTCAATTAAAGCAAAAAATAAATTGGAGTACCTTGTTACTTTAAATTATTATTAATAGCTAAATTATTATCACAACTTCTTACTGATAATCAACAAAATTTGCTGAGACCTACCCAGTTTTGAAAAAGTTTTCACTTTTTTCTCCATTTTATAATGTACCATATATCTACAGTTATATAAAAGAAGAGTGAAAAGGTCTATTCTCTCTCTCTCTCTCAAAGTTCTTATGTCCTTCAGATGTCAAGATTTGACGAAAAAGATTATATAAAATGAATGGCGTTTTGGCCACACGATTTTCACTTAGAATCTCTTCTTCTTTGAAATCATTTTTTCACAATTCTTCGAATTGAGCAACTAGAAGCATCTACTCCTAATGGGTTTCTTCAAGTCCAGCCATTTGAACTATCCTTTGTTGGATAACTTCTAGCCGACATCTAAGGGTGTACTTACGTTGAAGCTGTGATAAAGGATAATAGCAATAATACTAGCGAAGCGTTGAAAATTAAGCATAATTTTTATATGAAGCATTGTACAATATTGTAACTAATATTCATTAAATTTAGTTAGTCTTTATTCTTCATAAAGATATAATTGGTCCAAAGGGCTAGAATTTTCATTTTTGACTCCCCCCCCCCCCCCCATTTTGGGTGGTTAGTTTTTTCATTTCAAGCCTTTTGGGGGCCTACATAATATTTATACAAAATTTGGTTGAATTTGGTCCAAAGGGCTAGAATTTTCATTTTTAACCCCCCCCCCCCCCCATTTTTGTGGGTTATTCTCAAAATTTCAAAAATTACATCTTCTACAACTTGCTTCTAATGGCATTAGACGTAGAGTAAACAGTTTAGGAGTTATTTGATTGATTATTTCTAGGAGGATGGACATACAGACAATGGGGAGGGGGGGCATACAAACAGACACATGCGTAAAAACCGTTTCGCAGTATGTGATATAAAGAAAATTTTCACAATATTGTATTTTATAGCACTTGAAGTTCTTCACAATTACTTACATATTTAATAAAATTTTCTTTCTGTATCGAAAATACATGTTTTGATGTATTTTGCCCCTCTCTGGATACTTCCATACATAGATACTTAATAAGAATGACTTGAAATTAATCCTTAATTTTAATTTTTTTTTTTTGAATTTTTCAGTAAAATATTTTGGAATAAATAAATAGTTAAAAAAGAAATAATTATTTTATAATAATACTTTTCATTTCATTAAAAAAAACACTAGTTTTTAACTAACACCCTCTTAATTTTATTGCAGCGCGAGCTCTCTGCCGGTAGTTAAGTGCGACACCGGGGTCTTTGCGGGGCGGGTCAAGGGACGCCATTTAGGAGAAGACTGTCCGCTGAAGACTTAGCTGCTCGCTTTAACCAATTTAAAGGTAAGATTATTCCAATTGATTTTTGATATTAACATTATACTATACTATTTATTATATTGTGTACTGTTATAGTGTATTTTTTTGTGTTACAATATGTAGTTTTACAATCCTTCTATTATAATTTGTATATATTTCTAATAAAATAAATAGTAATTATTTAAAAAGAGAAATAAATAAAGTTTTCATTTGCATAATGCAAATACATACGTACATATACCAAACATAAATAGTTATATACCTTTATATTATTATTATTATTTATAATTTATTTGTTTGAGACTTGCTATAAAAACAAAACGAATTTTCTATATCCATTCAGGTAATTAACCTCATGAGAATTAACAAATAAAATATTTTTAATTCAAAAGGACTGATGATAAAGTTCAAACCTTCGAAACTATACTCTCAAATAAATTATATATTGCTATACATATTTTATATTTGGTATATATATTATGTAAATGTTTACTATATTTGCATAAAGGAGAGAACAACCTTATTGATTTCTCTTTATGAATCAACAACTCTGCTACTCTCGGCGAAACAAAATCTTTTCAATTTGAATATTTTCAATTTAATGAGAAGATTATAGAAGTATAGATTATAGAACTCACTCAATTAAAACTTGATGGAAAAAATCACATGATTATAACTTTTAAGGAGTTAGGTGTTGGGTCTAGGTGAAACATTTTAATATAATAATAAAACTTGAGCAAGATGCGCGGTAGGTTTCACAAAAAAAGAAATAAAACAAAATTGAATTTTGAATTCGATATATTTCCGGGGTGAGCCCATCATCAGCAGTCAGAGAAAACTTTTTTCTGACTCACCCCCGAAATATATCGAATTCAAAACTCAATTTTGTTTTATTTCTTTTTTTGTGAAAAACTTTATTCTGACTCCTGATGATGGGCTCACCCCAGAAATATATCGAATTCAAAACTCAAATTTGTTTTTTTTTCTTTTTTTGTGAAATCTACCTCGCAAATCACAAGATTACATTTTTACTGAATCCGAGCAATTATAGAGGATTATTTGTATTTTACATTCCCGAAAGATTGAATACAACACTTCTGACATGGAATAAAAATCATCTATAAGAGCTCGGATTCAATAAAATATAATATTGTGATTTTTTTCTCATTAAAATTAAAATTTCATTTATTCGTATATATTTTTGAAAACTTTATTCGAATAAATAGAGAATGGGATCGTACATAAAAGGTATTTTTTTAAAAGAAAATATTTTTATTTTAATTATACTTTAGTTAGTTAAAATTTATAATATAATAATATAATATAATATAATAATATAATAATATAATATAATATAATATAATAATATAATAATATAATAATATAATGATAATAATAATATAATATAATAGGTTTTATTAAGAAGAGGCTTGAAAACAAGATAATACTTGTTTGATTAAATTGGAATAAATATAGTAGTTTAATCGGATAGTTATAAAATTTCCCTTTTAACTATTAGGTACTTTGTATAATAACCATTACTCTCTGTTGCAGGGTCCAAGGTCCACTCCTTCTACCAGCCTAAGATTCTTGAGCCCTTGCGTCTGGAAATGTGAATCCAGAGCACTGCCAGCCACACGTCTTACAGGTAATATTTTTTCCATTCATTTTAGAATTTTCATTAATCTACCCATTATTTATTTATTCATCTATATCATAGTTTCAGAAAATAATTTTTCTTAATATTTCGACCAGGTGTTTGATTTTTTGATCGTCAGCTATATCGTCTACCTATTTTAGGGTAAATCTTTGTAATTTTTAGTGTTCTATCTCCTCGGTTTTTAAAGTCTTAACGTTGAATTTTGGTACATAGTTCTATTGTTGAAATATCTCGGGAAAGTTTTTTCATTTTTTAAAAATTTAACCCTTGTACCGAAAAATGAGAAATTTTTGATTTTGGGGTCTTAGACACAAAAGGCTTCGTATCTTCTATGTTTTTCAAGTTATTGAGAATTAAATATACTTTTTAAGAAACTTGGTGTCAGTTCTAGGTGAATCATTTTAAATAAGAGCTATTATACTACTAGGTAGGTTTCACATGAATAATACAAAAATATTTTATCGGCTGCGAAGCCCGCATTCGGCAGACATCTTGCTATTTTATTTGTCATGAACTATTAGTGGGTTTTTAAATTACAAAAATCAGGTCGGCGTCGTCGAGCAATCCGATTATTATAAGTATAGATGAGTTTATCTCGATATATATTTCGGGTTAAATACTTCCCTATTAATTTTAAAACAATAAAAGTGTAAAAACAAAATATCTTAAGAATTGAAAATTGTTTCAAATTTAAGATATGTTCCTGTCGGAATATTATGAAAATTTGGAAAAGAGCAAAATATTCTTTTCTCGTTCGTTTCGTTTTTAAGTTTCGCTTTATTTTATAATTTCGCTCGGTTACACGATGGTTTTATATCTGGAATTTATTCATCTCGATTGGGGTTTTTAGGCCAAACTGAGCCTAACCGTGTGTCGATATTTATTCTGTATTTGCGAGCGAGACAGAAGACCAGCTTCTTGAAGAAAGAAGAATTCAAGAGATAGTTGGGCATCTGTGCCATTTATTTAAAAAGGAAATTAGGTATAGTTAGCTTAGAACACGAAGCCATCAGCGCCCAATCAAGTGGAATCTTCGGTTAGTACGAGATTTTTTTAATAAATTATTATTCTAATCTAATTTATATAAATAATGCAATAATGATTAATTAGTGTCATTTTATTTTAGTTGAAGATGGGAGATTGGATTGTGGGGCGGAGACTACGCATCACTTCAGGTTCTCTACGAGCCTAACCTATAGTAAGCAGATTTAGTTTTATTTATTAATTTATCTTCATTAAAATTACCATAATATAAAATTTACTTCCTCGAGATAAGTATGAGTAACATAGGTGTTGATTTATAAGAGGAAATAAATGCTGTAATCCTCTGTTTGATGCGAATAAATATACCTAAATATAAGTCAATATATATATTTATAATTTATTTCTAAGAGGCTATAGCTTCGAAAGTTTGATCTTCAACATCAGTCTTTTAATTACGAATATTCTATTGTTTCCTATGGGTTCAAGTACCCTAGTGATTGTTTGTAAATTTGTTTGTGTTATAAGAGTAAGCTTATTTAATACTCATATAATATTTATTAGAAACATTGAAGATAAAGGCAAATGGTATCGTTCCTATTTAAAATTTGACGTACATCAGTGATGTTTTAAAATTTTCATGAGGCTTGAGACAGACTTTTCAGTTCTCATCCGGGAGCCTTTGAATTATTTTTCAATATCATTCTCAATTTGCAAATAATAATGACGCATTGATTCCAAGTTATCTTCTATAGATGTACCTATACGTTTGATTTTTTTTATATATTTCTACATTTTCATTAGGAATGTATTCCAGACTTAAATATTGGTGGTTTCAGCTTATAAAAATATTTGGAAGTGGGAAAGAAATAATTAAATTATTTTCAAATGTTTTAATAAATAAAACGGAAAAGTCCAAAGTTTTGTTTTAAAACAAAGTCATAAAGAATCTTGTTTTTAGGTCATGCTAATTTTTATATCACTGGACTTGTTTCAATACAAGAGTGAGATTATCAATTAATACGACTGTATTCTTAAAAATTTTAATTTTTCTCTCGGACCTTATAATCATATAATTCCAACAAAATACTTTGAGAATTTTATAGTACATCGACTTGATGTTGCACATTGTGAAACACAATTTTTATCACTTTAGAAGCCCTATTACCTATTCATCTGTTTCATTATCTTACATTTTAATTGACTTTCTCTTCCCTTTATGAGTTTTTTCCAAAAATACAATTTCTTCACTCTTGTGTATATTGTGTAGAAATTGTACCGTATTAGTCTTGTGTATTTGATATTCTACCTAAAAAATAAATTCTCATGAGTTTGAAGTAATGGACAATAGTCCAAGCTTTTGATAATTTGGATAAATTATTAAATTTGTATATAAATATCATATTTATATTATAAATATTTGGTGAAATCGAGATATTAAGCACGAAAAAAATCCCACAGAGTCCCATTTGTCAGTTGTGATATAAATAGAGCACACGACGTCCTCAAAAAACTGATTTTTTTTTTTTTATAATAATAACACAATTCATTTATTAATAAAATACTTTATTTGGCTTTTTCATTTTTATATACATATATAAAAAAGAAAGATAGTGTAGAAGGAAGAATAGAAAATAGATTCGATCCTGGGAGAAGCAGACTAGACAAGTCGAATTTAGTTTTTGGGCTCTGGAGGGGGTGGATGTTCTGCGATGTATTGCAGAGCTCTGCAAAAAAATAAAACAAGAAACAACATATTAGAGATAATTTTAAAATAATAAAATTATAGAACAATAAAACAATTTTAGATCTTAGTAGATATGACATGGCAGCTTTTCCGTATTGCAAATTCACCAACAAAATGGAAGATTAAAATGATAAATGATTTTGATATGTTCAAGGGTTATTGCCAGGGGAGGAGTCTTAGCTCTTCCTCCTCATTCCGAAATCATCCAATTGGCATTAAATGAAATTGGAACTTCCATTCCTTTCCATTTAACATAAGCAAAATCCTATTCTTTTTTTCGAAAATAATTTTGGACTTATCCGGAAAAAAATTCCGGATGCGTGCCTTGTTGAAATTATATATGCCTATGAGTTCTATAAAGCAGAAAGATATTCGGGACCGGGTCGTGCCGGAGGTGCAAGGGTGCACACCACTCAAGCGGCATCCTACTAAGGGCAGCAAAAATGAAAATACAATTACAATTAACCCTATAATATCTGATGTTCTGATGAGGTAGGGCTGGAAATTATATCTTGCACCCGGCCGGGAGATAGTCTTGGTTCAGCCCTGAAGATATTCAGTTAAAAGCACAATTTATATGGATTTCTAGTTTACGTTTCGATACCTTAGTCGAATCTTTACCACAATGGCATAAACCAGGTCAAAGTATCGTTGTCATAATCAAATTCATTCAAATAAAGAAAAAATGCAGAATCATTCTCTGGTGACTTTTTTGTTCTAATGAAAGAAATGACTAACAGGTGTCTGAATCTCAACTATTAAAGAAAAAAAAATGATTTTTTAACTAAATGTCTTTTCATAAATATAATCTGGTGAGTGGCTTCTGTTAGGATACCGGTAGAATTTCAGACTAGTTGCAGTGAGGTAGAGGTACTTTGAAGTGATGGCAAGAGTGTAATGTATTTTTTAATGAAAGTAACTCATTTTTTCATCCTTCACAAAATACTTCTTCAAGTGGGGTACTCGATTCAAATACCATATTTGCAGCGGATCGGGCTTGTACCCGAGCTGGCTTAAAAGGCATGTTTTATAACCACTCGGCCAACCTGACCCATTACACAAAACACTAATATCTAAAAAAAAATCCCAAATGTTTCAACCACCTAGAATAATAATACATTTATGTGAAGTCAAAAATTTTCTAAAACAAAAGTGATAAAAGTGAAGCAGAGAGTTTAATTTATATTATAACTACGGAAATACCGATTTCCATCTCTTAACTCTAATATGAGCCGCTCACAGACCAAAGATTGACTCCGCACTTTACATAACTAAATGACGAAAAATATTTTTATCTTCGATTAATATTCCAAAAACTATTCCGAACAAATACATTCAAAAAAAGTTTAGGTATTCGAATTTAAATTTCAAAAGGAAGTTTAAAAAACATTCCATTTAAGTATTACTTAATCAATTTTCTCTATTTTTTTCTCTTGTGCCAAATGACTTTAACTCAATATAGATAATGTAATTTGGTTAGTTCCGACTCGGTTGCGTAAAGATTAAAAAAGTAAACATACAAATCACTTGTAAGAGTTCTCAATCTTGATGGACACTCAAGTATAAATACCGATCTCAAACTCTTACGAAAAATTCCTAGTCAAATTAAAATGATAATTTAGAAACTATTAAATTACTAATCTAAATAAAAAGAAGTGATCGAAAAGGCAGAATCACAATCTTAGTTAGCTCATAAACCTCTAGGATAAAGCCTGATAATGTAAAAAATTATTCGTCTCCATTTGAGTTCATTAGAATTTCTCTTGAGATGTGTACATAACAATTTAAATTTAAAAATATTAATAATAATAGATATAGTTCAATTAGAAATATTGAATACGTTTTCTTTTTTTTATTCGAAAAGTCGAAACCTCAGAGATCAGAATAGACAATTTTTTACGAATATATCTTTAAAAACTAAATAATAAAATGTATGGTATTTTGACGTTGGGAAAGAAAACACCATTTCTAAAATCCTTTCTGTGTTTTGTTGGAAATCTTTCTCTGAATATTTTTTTCAGCGATAATCGTATAGATTCTTTTTAAGCTGCAGATTTTTTAGAAGAAATTTGTCTAAGATGTTCTCTGGCGACATGCTATTGATTCTGGGTTTGGTTTTAATTTTTAAACTTTTAATAAGAAAAAAAATGAAATTCATTATTTTTAATTATAATATCAGTTAATATTAAAATTTTTAAATTCATATTTTGATTCCCCCATTTTTGGCCACACTCATGATATAGGCATATCTAGAAAATAATTAACTATCATCCTTTGATTTTTATTTCTTTTATTCTTCGCATACACTTTCAAGAAGAAAAACATTTAAGTAAATGAATTAATGGGTTGCCAAAATATGGTTTTTTTAATATTTAAATTGCTTTATTACACATTTTATGTATGGTGTAAACATGATAAATCCGTCTCTTTAGCTGAATACTATCTTCAGAGATTTGAACAAAGCCTTTTTCATATACTTCAAACTAACTTTAAATTTACCATTTTCTATGATTTTTTTAATGTCTAATACATTACATAAGTGCATCCCAAAAAATAGATTAATTTAATATAATTTATAAAAATACTAAAGCTTGTTTGTTTATAAATAAGTATATGACTAGTATTAATCTACCCTAAAATGAACCATATTACTAAAAATTTCAGTTATTTTTAAGAATTGTTTAGCAAATGCTGGTTTAGAAATTTTATATATTAATTACTTATAAAATCTATTTATCCAAGAAAGAATTAATTTTGATAGATTTCATCTATAAGCTAAAAATGTCTTAGTAATCGATTTCTTTCCGATTACTGCATTTTTGAATGTATATGACTTGTATTAATCCACCCTAAAATAAACCATATTACTAAAAATTTCAGTTCTCTTTAGGAATACTTTAGCAAATGTTGCTTTAAAAATTTTTTATATTAAGAAAATTTTTTATAAAATCTATTATCCAAAAAAGATATAATTTTGATAGATTTAATCTATACCTAAGCTAAAAATGTCTTTCTTAATCGATTTTTCCCGATTTCTGCATTTTTGAACAGGAAGTTATGAATCTAAAGAGATAAAAATATAAATAATTTTTGTTTTGAAAATGCAAACATTTTGGTACCAGAAAAAGCATTCTACGACCCTCTGTTTTCGAGATATCGTGGGTTTTAATATCCATTTGGGATAACAAATAGATAAGAATAAATGTCATGCTTGGGAAGAAAATTTTTGTATGAATACTTCGGTCTGCTTCTTTATCTTCGTCTCGAAAGCACTGAGAAATATATATAATATTATCTTTACAAACTATAGATTCAGAAATTTATATTTCTACTAGTGTAGCTATCAGAACAAAGATTAGCCTACTTTTACCTACTTCTAACCTACTGACTTTTACCAATCTACTGGATGAGTCATCAAAATATTTATTATTAAAATTCATTGTCATCTTCCATCGGAATACATAAACTCATTAAGCGCAATAGTTACCGTTGAATTGCAGGAGGAATCTCGGGAGCTACAGGGAGATGATCTCCTTGGGGTTGATATCCGTTTTCGTCAGCAGTATATGTTGTGATTATAGTCTTGCCATCTTCACCCTGATATTGGAAGCTGCCCTTGATCGATTCACCAGGTTGGTTCTCAGGTCCTGACAATTTTATTTGTCCATCTTGCACTACTTTAGTTCCATCAGCACTCTCGAATCTATAATAAAAATTGAAATATAATCAAATTAGTTTTTTAATCACTAAAGTATTCAAATAATCTCATAACTCATAACAATTATAATATTATAATCAATGGAGATTTGATGAAATAGAACTTAAGGATAATGAAAGGAACAATTTCCAAAAAAATAACGTTTAGGCAAATCTTTCATCATTTTTCAAGATTTAAAAGATTTTTTTTATAATCAGGAACGAGGCTTTTTGAATCACAGTAGGAAGATTGAGTCCTTATAGAATGATGGTTATTTTTTCTTTTTTTCAATAATAAATTTTCATCAGGGTTTATAATTTAATTTAATTTGAAACAAGAAACAAGAGACGTTAAAAGATTTTATTAAGAAAGCCCTACAGGCAGCAAGTTGCTTTTCCAACAAATTCCCATTTAGTATATCTAATACTAGCCCTTCTTCCAACTTATAATGTAATAATATTAATTATTAATGATACTTAGAGGAAACAATGATAGCTTTTTACGAATTGATACACTATCAACAAATTTTAATGATATGACCATTTTTTCTCAGCAAATTTTCGAGCTGTAAATTTTGAAATTTATCATAGTAATCGTAACCATTGGATAGCTACCCTTATAACAATTAAATTTTTCTTATTCTTTTATTTATTATGGAAAAAAATACATTTACAAGTTTCGAAAGAAAATGAATTTCAAAATACAGAATAGTGAACTAGTCTTAATTCTATTCTTGGCCATCTATATAGAAATCATTGAATAATTAATCCATTTAATGAATTGAAAAAATCAAGCGTTTCCATCGTTTCACAGTTAGTTCAATCACCAGTGGATTATTTTTAAGAACAAACTAAGTTTATTTAATCATATACATAGTCAAACATTCGTTTCGAAGCCTAATCGAATTTCTTCGCCACAACAATATTAATATCATGTGATCATTCTAAAACTTTTTTCACTTTGATATTTAAATTGATATTAAAAATAAAAAATAAATTTAATTTTATATAAAATCAGATGAGCTTGTTTCTTAATATATGGTAGGAATATTATTATCAGATGATATTAATAGTCGATGTTGATAAAAGTGAAATTGGTTTTGATTCAATAGTTGTACTAATAAATAATTGCATTTATCCAAGTGTTGCTCTTTAAAAATAAAATTTCAAACATTTGATTTCTTACTGTTAAAATTGCTATAATCGATTTCGAGTTAAATATACCTACTTTTTTGATTTTGCATTAAAACTTTATATTATTTCTTCTTTTAAGTGCCATATCAGGTCTCCCTGACGTTTTGGCTCCTCTCCACACATACCTGTGTTGAGTCTGTTTAGCTGTTTTTACACAGATTTACGGGATCTACTTTTTAACACCGGTTCCGAACGGCTAGTTTGGAGAGGTTACTAGGCAATTATAATCTTGGTAGGTTGCCATTGCTTTCCAAGAAGATTATATTATTTATTTAGATTCAAATTTGAATTTAAACTTACAAGTAGTGAAAAGATCCGTCAGGGTTGGCATCGCTTTCCTGGGCGAGAATAGCCACCGGTTCTTTTTGAGCCTGTTGAGGCGCTGCTGCAGAAGCAGCCACTAAGCATACTAATAATACCTGCAAAGAAACAACCAAATTTAAATTAATATTATGGCATTGATAAAAAATTTTTTAATAAAAATATTTTAAAGTTTTTTTATTTAGTATAAATCTTAAATTGTATAATTATTAATTATACAGAAAACTGATTGATAACCAACGAAAAACAAAAGGAAAAAAATCAATTTGGTTGAAAAAGTTTATTGATAAAATATTAAGATCCATTCAAATCTTAATAATTAGATAACTCTTTCTTAATATTAAGAAATATCCTTAGTCCTCTTCAATTTAAGTATTCGAATATATAAGAAAACCATAAAAAATTATTCCTGTATTAGGCACTATCTGATTTAGGTAAATCTAAAATTATATGTAGATGGAATAGGAACACAATTTTACTGCCTTATCCATTGTCATTTCTTATAGAAATGCATATAAATTATATAATTAACAAAAGAATGCCAAGTGACTTGGCATGTTGAAAGATCATAGATCTCAAAAGTTAAGCAACAGACATGCTGTTAGTTATTGTATGGATGACCTTTGACTCATGGTTCTGTAGGAACATTTACATCCCCAGACGCGTTGCTTGGTATCGAGTTTAATTGCGAAGGCGGTAAATATTAATTAATATTAATAATATAACCCTCTATCTCCAAACTTTTAAACCGTTTCGACAATTACCCTTAGTATTACTTTAACTGAATATATAGAAAAAATAATAATTAACAAAAATTAGAAAATAGATTTATAATTAGGCTGGATATTGGAATCTTGGGCTTGAGAAAATAATTAAAAGATAAATTTTCAAAAGTTGCAACACGTTTCGTAGTATATTTTTCGACTTCTTCAGGCAATCCACAACAATCACAAATTATAAGAATATGAAGTCATTAGATAATACAAAACAACAAAATATTTTTTTAACTCCAATCAATATTCACTTTTATTTGTAATTGTTGTAGATTACCTGAAGAAGTCAAAAAATATACGACGAAACGTGTTGCAACTTTTGAAAATTTAACTTTTAATTATTTTCTCAAGTCCAAGGTCCCAATATCCAGCCTAATTATTTTCAAAGATGGACGATAACAATTATAATAAATTTTATTAAAATCCTGAACCTTCCTCAACATACAAATTCATCCATTAATTATGTTTCGAAAAAGATTTAATTTACAAAATTTATTTGATTAATTCGTTGTATTAATCGAAATGACAATGAAATGAAAATTGTTTTAATAAATATAGAATTAATATATAGTACAATTTCAAATGAAAACAATTGTTTACAAAATATATACCTATAGATCAAAACGTTTATTAAATTTCCCGAAACGTTTGAAATTTTAATAAAAGTTTTGAGATTGGTTTATTTTTTGTATTCATTTAATTTAATAAATAAAACAATCAATATTTTATTTTTTAAATACAATTCCACACACAATTCCATTATAAATGAATTTATTCACTGTGGTGCATTTGTATTCACCCATGGACATTTTTGGTTTTACCTCATTAGGATATCTCTTAATATAGTGAATAGCCAAAAAAGCTAAATTGCTTCTGTGCTCATTTTCCTTAATTCTTCTCCATCCAAGGTCTCTAATAAATGAATAAAATATAAATTTAAGGTTCCTCTCTACTGAATGTTTGTTTTTCTTGTTATCTAAATGTTCAGACAGACCCCTCCTGTTAACTGTTGTAATACTCACCCAGGTAAGCATCTTGCAGTTGAGTGACTTGCTGAATGGCACCTTCTCCGGGAACTTATATAGTACTGGAGCTTAGCGCCCCTCCCGTTCATCTGGTGGGCGGTGCCCCCTACAATGGACCCCCTAATTAGTGGGGGTAAATCAGAGCATTATTTGGCTAGCTGACTCGTAAATCACTCTTACGAGGCGAATTCGCCATTTCAAAGGATCGTTGCCTAATCCAGTGAAGAATACGCTTTACGCCTTTTATCCTCACATATATGTCTGTAGGATTCACTGGCTTCGCTTTCAGCTAGGAGAATAATAGCTAGCGATTGAGGAAATCTTGATTGCGATTCCTAGAAGAAATCTATTGGAATTAGCATAACCCAGTTATTTACAGGTTTTTGCGAATTAAACAGTATTTGCTTACAAAATTTTGGCGTTATTTATTTTTCGAAAACTTAACTAAATATGTATCTTAATATGAAACTAATATTCATTAATTTTCAGTAGTAAATAGCGTCTTTAGTTTTTCTATGAAACTGAATGAAAAAAATAAATGTTTTTATTGAAAATTTTCAAAAACTAAAAGCTTTACTTTTGTAGTAGACCTAGGGATGATCGGAACTGCTTAGAGAATAACTAATAATAAATAATTCCTTTTAAAGGTTATTTGATTGAGATTCAGCATCTAGATTCTAATGATCCAAAGGTAATTCAACAACGGATGATCGTTGAAAGAACCTGGTAATTGAAGATATTTGTAATTTCAATTCAGAGAACTTTCTAATGTTAGAACTTGATGAAAATGTAGAAGGATAGGGTTTCGTTAATTAGTCTAGTGATAATAATAATATATTAAATCAGCGGCGATTAATCTAGAGAAGTGTTTCCTAACCTTTCAGTTTTGTCACCTCTATGGCCAAGTAAGCCATGTGTCTTTACCCATTGTTAAAAAAATATGAGAAAATAAAACTAAAAATATATTAGGATAAATTGATTGGTTACCATTTGTATTTTCACTAAAAATTCCCACTGTTCTTTCATTTATATAATTTGTAAACTATGATGGTGTAATTACTAGGTATTTAAATATGAAAATTAGTTATACCTACATATGGAAAGAAAAACAAATATACTTGGAGATCTAGAATATTTTTCTGCCCTACTAAATTAATTAGTCTGATTACCCTCTTTAAATAGCTATTATACCCTCATGGGAGTAAATACCCTTAGGTTAGGAACCACGGATCTAAAGGCTCATAAACATTGACTGAGCATCCAATATATTCTCTGGAAAATTCAATAACCGAGCTTCGTGTTTGGAATTTTTGTTTTAATTGTTTTTATACTATTTTCTTATTCTTTAATAGTCACTATCTCTTAATGGGCAAAAGTAATGAAATAACTCCAAAATTTTCAATGTTTTTTTAATTTTATAATGTGTTAAAAAATGTTTAAAACGTAAAGAAAATGTATATTATTTATTTGTTTAATATTTTCTGTCTGTTTGGATGTAGATTCCACTGATAGCTCAAAATTGAAATGTCCATGTTCAATCTAGCTTATAATAGTAATAGTAGTAGCGGCTATGTCAATTTTTAATTCTTTATTTATCAATAATTGTTACTTTTATTAAAGTATTTTATACTTAATAAAATATTAATAATTTATTTATAAACAAAATGACACCTTATTTTTTCAAATCGGTTAAATATTAATCGAGTTATGGTGGTATTTTTATTTTCATAGTAATGGTTAGTTATTCTTAAGTAAATGAAATAAAATCTAGAAAATGGTGCTTGGATTTAATCACCGATTCAAATGTTTGAATTTTCATAATTAATTAGAAAATAGTGTTGAACAAATCAATGTGAGATGACGGTAGTGAAAAATTAATCAACTGCAAATTCAAATATTCAAAATTGAAAAGTTTAAACTTGAGATGGAATTTCGATGATGGCCAATTTCATCTCAACAAATTAAGAATGACTAACCTAATAATAACAATAAAAATACCATCATAACTCAATTAATTGCCAACCGATTTTCAAAATTAAGGTGTCATATTGTTCAGAATAAAATTCTTAACATTTTATTAAATAAAAGATAATTTGATAAAACTAACAATTATTGAAATATAAAGGAGTGAATAATTGAGATGTGGCATAATAGATAATATTTACATTCCCAAAAAAGACCTTCTAGAATTAAGGTTCAAAAATGTTTAAAATTAGAAAAACATTTAATTGTCATATGTAGAGAAGATCTATTGAACGGCTGTAGCTACTGAATGAAAATTCGGGACACAAGCTTATATTAATTAGCCTAATATTCGTGTTAAATTTAAGCTCACAAAAATTTTCAATTCATCGACATTAACAGTAAACGTACAGAGTTTGAGAAAGTGTATATTTTTTCCTCTAATTTAACGTACAACTGTAAAATGTAGGCAATGATGTAATATGTAGATACTTGAGGTATTTGTTATGGTATCTCACTTGTTCTTAATCATCATCTTTCTTGTGGATTGTCTCTCAAAGAGATATCATTGGCTTCGTGACATTTAACATTTATTACATTTCATAATCATCATATTTCTCTAATTAAATACTAATATTAATAAGATATTAGTAAAATTATTATAAAATTTAAAAAAGAAATATTAATAAAGTGAATCAAACTGTTTGCTTTTTCTTAAAACGATATTAAATCTTGTAAGTGAATAAATAATATAATTATTTTTTAAAATGTGTAAAGGTTAAGATATTTTTCAAGGAATTTTAAAATTTGATAATGATGCGCAAAATCCTTTCCTTCCAAAAATAAGACACAATTGACCTTCTAATCCGGTCGGACCGTTACAAATGCACATGTACATTTTAATAATTTATAAATCAACAGAGGATATTTCATCTCCCTCAACAAATATTGAAAAAATAAAAATTAACCAGTAGCTTTGCCAAAATAATGCAATATCTTACTTGAATAACTATTTTAAAAATAAGAAACTTATAATTAATTTTCTAATTTTATTTTGAGCACTTCAAACCAAAATAGTTTTTCAGATTTACCCAAAAGATCAAAGATATGTAAATTCTCTGTAGCTTTGATGGCCTAATTAATTATTTTGTAAGTTTTTTGGTTGCAAGAAATAGCTTAAATAAAAAACCAATTTTAAAAATTTCTATTAAGATCATATCCATTTTCAATTTTATTAACCAATTTCCCCATTTTGCATTAAGCTTGCCTTGAGATTATCTTAGACTAACACTTAAATACGTGGCACATTATATACCTATTATATCCGGTATACTCGACAAGAGCTGGTGGTCGTTTAGCTACCGTAGTAATGAAATCCCTAAAAAATTTTCAATTTTTTTTTTATTCGTGTTTTAATATTCCTGAAAATATGGACAAAATCGATTCCAAGTATATCAAGATATTGTGTGAGGATTATGATTCAAAGAGATAATTCAAGAACAGTTGATTGTAGAAAGTTCGCTCTGATGCCAAAATATTTGTGTTTTCAAAACAAAGAATTGATAGATTTTATGTTTTATATCTTCAAAAATTCGTCATGAGAAAATCAAGAAAAATCAGTCAAATAAAATCAAAACTTTATATAAGTATAAAGAGCTTTCAAACAATTATATAGTTAATGAACTAACACTTTACTAAAAGTGGGAGATAAATTTAGCCTAATTTATTGCTCGGAGAATTTACCACTGCTCGAAGCCCCTAAAAACTTAGTAAATTGGATTATATCTAACTTTCTGAGATTTGGCTCGTGATCCCGGCTTCTTTTCCTTCTACTCTGTTCTTTTCACGATGGAGGGGCCAGCCCATACAGGCTTTTAGGGGATGGACCTTCTGGTGTATCTCCTTCTCGCATCAATATCATTAAAAAAAAAAACTTGGCTCAAAAGTTTAAATTTATAAACTGCACATCTTTCTGCCAAGTTTCAACTTTCTAGCTCAAACCATTCGCGGACAAAAAATTAAAAAATCAATAAAATTTGCCAAATGAGTATCTTAGATTGTTTTTTTTTCAACTATTCTTCTGATTTGGTTTGTACTTGAGTTATTGCACATATATATAAAGTTTAGATCATCTATAAAGAGAATAAATATATCCAGCAGCTTAATCGAAATTGGATAGACTCGCCCTAAGAATAAAATATATGTTTCAGATATAAAGTATTTTGTGAATACAAATTTTGATTTTAAAAAACTAAAAAATTTTAAGAAGTGAATTTAATTTTATTTAGGAAACAAATCAAAGATTTTAGCAGAAATATTTTTACATTGCATATCAAAGGGTTTCGTCCCCTTGGGAATCGAACCCAAGCGCTAACTAGTTTTAGGTTAAAAATAAAATGAGAGAGTCTTCTGTTTTTTAAATAAAATAATTTTTAATTATTTCTAGAGACTATAGTTTCGAAGGCATTGCCTTCATCATCAGTCTATCACAAATATTTCATTTATACATTGAAAATTTTGAAAAATATATAATGTCTTTTTCTTCATGTTTCCTCTTGGGAGATTAGAATGTAACTATTCTCCCAAGAGGAAACATGAAGAAAAAGACATTATATATTTTTCAAAATTTTCAATGTATAAATCTTAATTTGTAACTAATTTGAAATATTTGTGATAGAGTGATCATGAAGGCAATGCCTTCGAAACTATAGTCTCTAGAAATAATTAAAAATTATTTTATTTAAAAAACAGAAGACTCTCTCATTTTATTTTTATCCTAAAATAAAAACAATTCTGTTACCATCGACAGTGAAATCTTTTATTCAACTAATAGCTAACTAGTTTGCCGGGCCGTTAGCCAAACCCTCAAGACGGCCCGGCAAGCTAGTTAGCGCTTGGGTACGATTCCTAAGGGGACGAAACCCTTTGATATGCAATGTAAAAATATTTCTGCTAAAATCTTTGATTTGTTACTAGGCTAAAACTTTTTGTGTGGATTGTCGCGAAAGAACCTCCTTAAAAAGAAAATAAATAGGTTTAATTAGACCTGCCTAAAACAATTTCTTGGCTCGTGTATTTGTATTCATGCTTGTTAATTTGTTGATTTGTTGAAATTATATTTGATGATTGTTTGACCTAGCCACCGAGGATTTGTCCCTCTAAGCGGGACGAGGAATAAATTATTTATTTATTTATTTGTTTTCAAACAAATTAATTCGAAAACGCACAAAATGTGTTTATTTATGATTGACCTTAACAATAATCAATATAAATAATGTGATTAAAAATGAATAATTAATTTTCACTAATCCTTTTTAACAGAGATGATATTTTCATGACGTTAAGTTTTTCCAAATATTTTTAGCGGATTAACTTTTGGCAGCGAAACAAATTATACTCGCCTAGAACATGACATTGATTTACACATAAATTATTTATTATTTTCTAGATTTTTGATTATGGAGCTATAGGTACTTGGAAGGAAAATGCTAAATCAATTTTACATATTTTGTTAAAAAAGCTTTATTCATTGGTATTTTGTCTTAGATATTTTAAAACTATTTAAAATGTGTTTTTAATCCACATGACAAACAAAAAAATATAAAATTCTTGAATAATCGATTTAAGTTGTTCATTTATTGATTTTGATAAGGCACATAAGATTATATGATTGTATTCATTGCTTAAATTTCTTTAATAGAAGATAAGTTTTTAGATATTTTAAATAATTTAAATTTTGGGAACGAAGACAAGAATAATTTAATTACAGACAAAAGGATCATTTTTAAATAATATTTCTAAATTTTAAAAAAATCGTCAGAAATTATTTTTATAGTGACTATTGCTATATATTGATCCTATAAAACTATCTTTGCAATAAAATGAATATAAACAAAGCTCAAAGACAATAAAATCTAGATACTATATATTATAATATCTTATTTAATAAATAAATAAATCTCTCTGGGTGTGCACTGAAGGCACTGGATAATATTGCTAGCAGCGAGAACAGTGTGAAAAAATTCGAAATTTTTCCGAATAATGTTGAAAAAATTTTAATAAAGGGCATTGAGAATTTCATTAATCAAAATAGAAGAGGAATTTTTGTGAGATTTTCCATCCCAATGGATTTTTTACAAAAAGATCCTATTGAATGGGAAGATGATAGTTGTTTCCAAATTGGACTAAAAATTCTAGAAAAAGACACCGCTGAACGAGGAGTGAAACTCATGGAAGACTACAATAAAATACTTTCAAGAAGCGAATATGAGATTTATCATACAAATTGATTCAGAATATAGAAAAAAATAAGCTGACGTGTTCTGATGTGGCCATCCAATTAACTTTACCATAGAACCTGGCCCCTCACTTATATTTAATATTTAATAAAATTATTTATAATCATGTAGGGGATGGAGTTAGTTTTTTCATTTTTAGACTTCTGGGGTCCCACTGATTATGTATACAAAATTTGGTTGAGTTTGCTCAAATGGCCTAGATTTTCATTTTTTGACCATACACCCCCCCCCCATTTTGGGCGGCTAGTTTTTGCATTTTTAGACTTCTGGAATCCCACTAATTATGTATACAAAATTTGGTTAAGTTTGGTAAATGGCCAAGATTTTCATTTTTTGACCCTAACCCCCCCCCCATTTGGGCGATTAGTTTTTGCATTTTATACTTCTGAAGTCACACTGATTATGTATACAAAATTTGGTTGAGTTTGCTCAAATGGCCTAGATTTTTAATTTTTAACCCTCCTCCACCCCTCTTAATTTTGGGTCGATATGCACCAAAATCTAATCAGATCTTAATCTCAATGGACCAAAACTACCTGTGAAATTTGGTTTTGATATTCAAACTAGTTTTTGTGCTAGCTCGTCCACAAAAATTTTTTAACCCACAGACTAACAGACATTTTGACAAAACAATTATTATCTCAAAAAATATAATTTTTTAGATGTTCACTTATTTGGGATTTTTTGTAGACCGAAAGGCCATAGTTTTGCTCAATTTTTTAAATCAAAATAGTTTCAGCCATTTTTGAGATATTTTGAAAAAGAGAAGGAAAAAAACTACCTTTTTCATGCACGATTACAATACTTGACCATACCCTGTATGGTAAAGTAAAAAATATCGTATTTATGTTCATTTACTTTGTGAATGCTAAATCCCTTCTTTATATATTATATCAGTGGCGGTTGGTGACTTTTCAACCAGGGGATGCTGTCAAAAAGTACCCTTCATTTTTTGATATTTTATTTTAATCTTCGCTTTTTTGGCAAATTCCATCAAATAAGGCATCATTTTCGTTAGTTATCCAATTTAACATTGGATTTTTTAAAAATATATTTTGGGACCTTCGCCCCTAAACGGATACTGTTTTGTGTGAGTAAAGGCAGGAGTCGAAATTAAATCTTGTCTCTTCAACTCTACAGTCCCTGAGATGGAAATCGACCATCTTCCTCAATGAATCAGACTGTCCTATAAGAAAATCTTAAATTTCTCCTAAATTCTATTGATATAAGCAAGATATTTCCGATCTTATATTATTTATTGAAAGATCTTACAAATGGATTAATCCAACGATTCTCGAATCATCTTTATTTATTCCCTTTGTGTATTAATACTATTTTAATAGTTCCTCAGCGAGAACAATTTTTATTCGACTAAAACTCGTCTGGACTTGTCTATGACATGCTTGAACTGGAAGATATATCTACCAGGCAGATAGTTCAAACCTTCTATCCTCATCTTTTTTGGAAAAATCATTCATTTTAATTGCCCCTTGAAACTATGCAACAATTTTATTTCATTTTGAGAACCAATATACTTTACAAAACAAAAAATGTTTTTTAAAGAAATATTTGAAATAACCGATAATAATTTAAAAATTTAAAGATCCTCCTAAAATTTTGAAGTCGACCTTATATATTTATGAAAATACATTAAATGATTGAAATTTTAGGGACGCGCCGCATCCACAGCATCCACGGACCGCATGCCACTGATAGATATATATTTAACAATTTTTTAATTTTATTGTTGTACTTATATTACTCAAATTAATTTGTTTCTCGATGTGCGCCTAGGTGATAGGCATAATATTGAATTCACTTGAATTTTTTTTTCTTTTACTTATGTGTATAATAATGGTTGGATGATGAAGGTAGGGGCAGAATTTCAGAAGATAATGCTTAGTAATTTCATGTTCATCGGTGTTTTTATTCTTTGTTTCAATTTAACGACGTATAACAAAATATAGTAACCGAATAGCGCGAAATTCTAACAATTTCAAATTTTCCAATTAGATCCGCCACTTCTTCGTGTTGTCTGATCGATCTCAAATTTCGTACAAATTATTTTCTTACCTAACCTCCTAATTTGAGCTTCTGTCCCAAAAACTTTTCGGGGAAAAAAAATCACCAGGTATATAGGTAAGGTCCATTCTAGTGTGCATTCGGCAATACCTTTTCTGTTGGCCCAGCAGTTGGTTGCATCTCAGGTTCTTAGACGTTTTAATAACCAAAGTAGTATTTTAATCTATCTTGACACAATATTGACTAGAGGCGATTTGATATGAAAAATAAATTGATAAAAAATATAATATGAATTGTTTTAATCTTTGGGAAAATATCTATTTCGCTCTATGTATTTGCTTTCAGAAAAGGACTGGGACTAATTTTTCAAAGCTACTTTAGTTAAGTCTATTCTGAACGCCATTCAATCAAGATGCATATGATATATCTAAATAAAAATGCCTTCAATAAAGTAACTCTCAACTAAAAAGAACACAGTCTATATCGTCGGGTTACTTCCAAAACAAGCTAACTCCATAATTTGAATTTTTGAGAAATCCTCGTTTGAAAATTTAAATTTAAATGAAAAATCGTCAGAGCTTCAAAATGATTTATTGATTGAAAAAAATCAAAGTAAGTAAGTTGTCTGGTTTTTTGTCAGTATGATTTTCGAACATTTCTTAATCTAATGGAGTACTTAACTCTGAATTGAGTAAAAGTGGAGTTAGCTTGTTTTGGCAGTAACCTGACGGTATACATTTTCAACTTCAAATTAGGAAATGTGCTTTTCTGTTCTGGGAAATTATTTGATTTCTGATTTTTTGTAGGTGTGGGGGGGAGGGGGATTAAAAAAATAAAATCATTTTATCTTCAAACCAGATAAACCAAATAACTGCTATTTACAAGGAAAGGGATAGGGGATTCATATTCAAAAGAATGAAGGAATAGTTTGTGAGAACCCGAATGAGTGAATGGGAGAATTTAAAAAATTAACATTAATAAAATATCATGATCAGGAATAAATGATAACTGAAATTGAACACAAGTATAGTTAATTATTTAAAAGAACGAATGAATAAATATTTCACAGTGCCTAAAAATAAAGGAGGGGTTCAAAAGAAATATTGAGCAAAATAATTTTTAATCATGAATTTTTTTATCTGCACGCCTGGATTCAGATTTCTCCGATAACTCAAGAAGGAAAGGGAGTAGAAAGCTTATATTTTGTCATAATGTTTCTATTACCAAAATTAAGAACTGATTAGATTTTTACATTCTTTAGAGCTTTCGTTTCAAAAATATAGAGACAATCAAAATTTTAAATTGGGAACTATCAAAAGCTTGTGCTAATGAGCTCAGCACACAAATTTGTATTAATAAACAGCATCTCTTAATCAAGTTTCAACTTCCTAGCTTAAACCATTTGCTGATAAGAATTGCCAAATTGCTAAAATTTTCGTAAACCTAGTCTTGAAAAAGTTTTTACTTACAATAACTACATGGGCGTAGGCAGGAGAGAGGGCAAGGGGGACAGTACCCCCCTACAAAATCATTGCCCCCCTTAGAAAAATCGAAACTCCACTATTTCGAGGCATCACTTATGTATTTCTCATTAAATATTTCGCTACTTACAAAATTTGTGAATTCTCCTAAAAAGTTAGTTGATCTTTAATCGGATTACCGAAATTGAAACCTTCTAGTGGCTAATCAGCAGGCCTGCTGTCCCCTAGGAAAACTCGCCAATGAATAGCTACACTAGTGCCTGCAAATAATTGCAATTTTTTAATGGCGTAAATCAATGTTTATACCGGGTGGGGCATAAAGATCTACCACATTTTGAAGAGGTATAAAAAAATGAAAAAATGTAACTAGAAAAATACTGAATATATTTTTAAAAAGAACATTATATAATTTTTTTTAAATGTGTTTTAAACATTAACAGACAAAAAAAAGGGGGGGGGGGGGTCAAAAATAAAAATTCTATCCCTTTCGAGCAAACTCAACCAAATTTTGTATACATATTCTGTGGATCCCCAGAAGACTGGAAATGCAAAAACTAAGCATATTTTTTATACACAGCTTGGCCAAAAGGGCTAGAATTTTAATTATTGACCCTCCCCCCCTATTTTGGGTGGTTTGTTTTTGCATTTCTAGCCTTCTGGAGGTCCACAGAACATGTATACAAAATTTGGTTGAGTTTGGTCGAAGGAGCTAAATTTTTTATTTTTGACCCCCTTCCATTTTTTCGGCTGCTATAATGTTTAAAACACACTAAAAAAAATATTTTGTTTTCTTTTCAACAAAATATTCAGTTATTTTCTAGTTAAATTTTTTCATTTTTTATACCTCTTCAAAATGTGGTAGATCTTTATGCCCCACCCTGTATTTTTTAAAAATAACTTTCGTTTTTGTTCTAGACCAAAATTAGTTTGATCAGTTTCTGTGTTTAATCCCTTATAAATTTCACTCACTATCCAAACATTTGTCATTTATTAAGATTCCTTTTCTTATTAAAATAAAGGTTGATTTGATACTTTATATAAGAAAAGTGAAAGGAGTGAGGCGAGGTGTTAGAAACCCCGAATATTTACAGACTCAATGTTTCTTATTGTCTGAAAGAATGAATGAATGAACAAATGAATGAATGTCTGGCTGGCTGTCTGCTCTTCTCTTGTGAAACAAATACAAACAAAGACAAATTAGCAAGTAAATGAAATAATCAATACAAATTTCTATTCCAAGCTGGCATTGTTTGTGAAAAGAAATATTGCAGAGTTTCAAATTTTTTTATCAAATTATCACAAAAAGGTGTAACACCTATAAGTCTGAATTGACTCTTGCATGGTGAAAAGAAGAAAAAATCCAGAGCTTGTGTCGGGATTCGAAAGTATTAGTGGATGAAGTTCTTGATAGATCCTGGAAAAAATCGTAATCGGGAATGAAGTTCCAGTCTCTATGTATAAGTCATAGGGATAAAAGATATGGCTAATGCGTCTGTTAGATTTGTAGAATTTAATTTGTCCTCCAAGGGTTGTTGATTGTTTGAATATCGCGTGTTTTTTTTTCTTCAACGAGGGTGAGGAGTATTGTCTTTAGCTAAAAGAACATTATAAACTCTTTAAAATTGGACCCATGAAATTCTGCCAGTAAACTGTAAACCTAGTCTTGAAAAAGTTTGTACTTTTGTCTCCAATTCTCTACTTATAATAAAATAGCTACTTCCAGTCATTATAGTTTACTGAAAGTAAAAACCGGTTAATTCTGTGAAATTAGCATATGGAAGCAGCATGTCATTTTACCGATCTATTTTGTTGAACTAAAATTCATTGCGGAAGATTTATCTTGGGAAAAATCATGGTAATTTTTTTATTACTCATTTTATGAATTTTTACTTTCCATAGTAAAAGTATTGGCAATTATTGAAATATTATGAGAATCTAAAAATTGTGAAAAATACAGGGTAATTCACGATGGTAGGTTAGAGGTTTGTGGAAAACGGAACGCTGGATTTTTCTGAAAATTTAGCTCTTTACATTTCCTTATCTGTTCTATTGATCTAAAATATTTTCAGCATTGCGACGTTTCTGCTTTCATCGAAAAATCCTAGTAACTTTATTTTTTTTAATAGAACACCCCGTATATCTACACGTTTTTAGAACCGTCCTTTTATTATAATACTTTTTTATTAATATTGTCCTATACCTATCTCTATCGGTTTTCGAGATAAAAAATAATTTGTGAAAAATAAATAAATTAAATTTATTAAATTTAAATAAATTAGTGCTCTCAATTCATGAAAAGTTGATATTTTGGTGATAGTTTATACAGACCCGAAGTATTTAATTTAGCCCGAGAAATTTACTTTCATATCATACGGGGTATTATTTTCGTTATTTATAAAAGGGGTCAAAAGTTCGTTTTTTCAAATGAGACCCCCTGTATATTACTCAATAAATTGAAAAACGAAGAAAAATGCTTTGAGCGATATATCATGTCCCTATACCTAAAATATCAAGTTTTCTTAATAAAGCACATTTTTCGTGAAAAATTTCTTTTTAATGAATTTAATTTTAAGTAACCATGGAAATATCAAGCTTATGACAGTTTGTTTACTATTTATAAGTAGCTTATAAACAGTTTATGAAGGTTTTTAAAAAAAAATCTTCCAAAATTGATTAATCTTATGAAATTATTATATGAATTATTATCATGAATTATATGGACCCCCATGAAATAAAAGCAACCAAGAGTCGCGTACAAAAGCATATTATAAATTGTTTAGAATTTAACGAACAACAATTCCAGAATTGTAAAAAATTGTTATTTTGTTTACAATCTTGTTGAAGGAGACAATAAAAGAGTGTTTCTTCTGCTGGAATTTTAAATTTTATTTATAATTCCAGCAGAAGACACACTCGTTTATTGTCTCCTTCAATATATAAAAATTATGCTACCCTCGGCAAAAAAACTTCGGGTCTGTCTAAACTACCACCAAAATAATATCAACTTTTCATGAATTGAGAGCACTAATTTATTTAAGTTTAATTAGGGCCATGTTTTGGACTATATTTAACACAAATTATTTTTTATCTCGAAAACCGATAGAGATAGGTATAGGACAATATTAATAAAAAAGTATTATAATAAAAGGACGGTTCTAAAAACGTGTAGATATACGGGGTGTTCTATTAAAAAAATAAAGTTACTAGGACTTTTCGATGAAAGCAGAAGCGTCGCAATGCTGAAAATATTTTGGATCAATGGAACAGATAAGGAAATGTAAAGAGCTAAATTTTCAGAAAAATCCAGCGTTCCGTTTTCCACAAACCTCTATCCTACCATCGTAAATTACCCTGTATTTTTCACAATTTTTACATTCTCATAATATTGCAATAATTGCCAATACTTTTACTATGGCAAAGTAAAAATTCATAAAATGAGTAATAAAAAAAATTACCATGATTTTTCCCACGATAAATCTTCCGCAATGAATTTTAGTTAAACCAAATAGATCGGTAAAATGACATGCTGCTTCCATATGATAATTTCACAGAATTAACCGGTTTTTACTTTCAATAAACTATAATGACTGGAAGTAGCTATTTTATTATAAGTAGAGAAAAAAATAAAGTTGCTAGGAGTTTTCGATGAAAGCGGAAAATATGCTGAAAATATAAGGTACTAAATTTTTAGAAAAATCCTGCGTTAATTTCCTATAATGAGTCCTAATCGATGTTTTAACATACATTTTCATATTTTTGTAGTTTATTTAATTCAAAATCGTAAATAATTCCAAAGCTAATGAAGAATTGAATGTAATGGAAAGCAGCCCAGAGGTAGTGAGGAAAGAAAAATTTAATACATATCAAATAAGGTGTAATTTATTGGAATCCTTCCTCCTTTCCTTTCAAACCGACGGCGACGTTTCGGAGGATTTTTTGAAAGGAAAGGAGGAAGGATTCCAATAAATTACCCCTTATTTGATATGTGCTAATTTTTTCTTTTCTCATTACCTCTGGGGTGCCTTCCATTACATTCAATTAAAGTTTCTACTAGTCCGTCTCTCTCCAGAGAAAATTTCGTTGCAAAAAAACTAATGAAGAATTATATTCATTCATAGTCCCCCTTTGGTCCTATTTTGCAGTTTCACTTTATAATTTTGAGTAACTATTAGTACAAAATTCAATTACCCGGATCGAAGGATGAGGATGCAAAAATTTAAATTTTATCTCTTTTATCCAAACTAAAGAATATAAATGTATCTCTCTTTAAGATTCAGCAAATACATTCATCCAATGGCTAATATATTTGAATGTTCCCAGAAAAAACAAAAAAAAAAAAAAAAAACGATGAATTTTACGGACCTCCGTTTGGACATCCCTGCTCTAGACCATTGACCCATGCAAGTTTTAACATGTTATTTTTGACACGAGGAATGTTCGAGAATCCTTAAATGAGTGTACAAGATTTTAGGTACTATTTGAATTAGTCTTATAATAAGACATTTTATTCTTATTAGTATTTGTATTAGCTTGATTTTTGGCTATTCAGAAAATCCCTTACCTGAGCTAGCCTGAAATTTTTATTATTTATTTGAAGTTTTCGATCTACTATCGAGTATACGAGAATCAATGTCTATCTAACCTTGATTGCGAATCGCTTTTTGTATTATTGGCCCTCCATTTTTAAAAATAACCAATTTGTCTAATCGTAATGAGCAAAAATAAAAATTTTAGCTTATCTAATAATTACTGTTATAATAATTACAAAAACATAATTTTTTATTATTCTTATATAAAGTTGTTATTCCTCGAGAAAGTTCAAATATGTTGGATATTATTACTCAGCCTTTAGGTCGAGAATTAGTGAATTTTGCTGAGTTTACTATTATAATAATTTATAGTAAGCCACTCCTCTATGTATAAAAGGACGAATGAGCAAATGGGACCAAGTTTCAAATTAAAGATGTCAAATATATTTAAATTTCCATTTATAGCTCTCCTCATTCAATTTCCAAATATAATTAAGACAAATAAAGAAAAAACTCGGAAAAAGATTTCTCTATTTTTATAAATCTATCTCTCATTGTTAGATACATATCTCTATTTTTTTCTTTTTTATGAAAATGATGAGAGAAGGAGTTACACCAAAAACGTGCATCCCCTAAAGGCCTGGGTTGGCCCCTCCATCGTGAAAAAAGGAAGAAGAAGGATTTTTATGGGGTGGGTAGGGGTCGAAGGTATCTGTGGATACGGGTGGTCTTAAACAGCTGAAGGTTATAAGTCGCGGGGAAGACGGTGGGTAGGAGTGAGTTCCAGTCTCTAGAGGTCATAGGAATAAAAGAGTTAGCGAAAGCGCTTGTTCGATTTTTATCCAACTTGACAGCGAAGGGGTGCTGAGCTTTCGAAAACCGCGTGTTTCTCTTAAAGAGGGCTTTCGGGGGGATAATTGATTTCAGCTCGACTGAACAGACACCATGATAGTATCTGTAGTACAGTGAAAGGGCAGAAACGTTTCTTCGATGAGCCAGGGAGGCGATTGAGCTAGTTAGGGTCGGGTCTCCTATTAGTTTAATTGCTCGCTTCTGAATTGCATTCAGTGTGACAAGAGAATGCTTGGAGGACCCTCTCCACAGATGAGAGCCATATTCGAGACAGGGGTGAATTTGAGCCTTATACAGTGTAAGAAGTTGACTGGTAGTATAGTAGCGTCTAGACCTAAATAGGAGACCAAGCTTGCGCGCTGCAGCTTTAGCAGTCGTTGAGATATGGTCATTCCAAGAAAGGTCAGACCCTAGTGTGACCCCTAGCATTGAAATTATTATTATTGTATTATAAATTATCTATTGGAATATTGATTTTTTATTATGAAACTTTTAAGTTAATTGATTAAACTTTTCAGTAAAATAAATGAATCAAACTTGAGTATATTTATTGATTTATTCATTTGCCTTATTTATAATAGTAAAAATGCAAGAAGACGTAAATTTTATAAGTCAACATAAAAAAAAGTATTCGATTCTTGATAAGAAGAGAGTACAGATTCTACAAAATCTTTAGAGAAAATGAATTTGGTTTTTAGATATGAACCAAAAGCTGGTAGTACTCCTTTCTATTAGCCCCGATGGGTGAACCGCTACCTAAAATCGTGTACACCTACTTCCACTTCCAATTTCATTTCCAAGTAGAAGTAAATAGATGACAATAGATTATCTAATGAATTCCAAAGTAATTCCAAATAATTACAAAGACGGTGTACACCTAATTCCAATCGCGGTTCACCCCTCGATTAGCCCTCTAGCTCATGTTTCAAATTCCATTGCTTGCTATTACCTAAATCGGCGGGGGGAAAAGGTACATATTACTAGGGATGTTACCGAGGTGGATTTACCGGAACCGGAGTCAGAACTGCAGATTTTAAATTTGAATTATTGGAGTCGGAACCGCAGTCGGAGGCGGAGTTGGAGTAGAAGAGAGATATATTTGATTAAGTTAAGGTAAAGGCCTGATGAAATAATAGAAATATAATTCAGTAATCAGTATCTTTAATCAGTCAAATATATATAATAATAGACATACATATGTATAATTACATTCAACAATAGAAAATTATGCTTAATTAACAATTTTAAATCAATTATAATGACTCTAAAAGTAGAAAACTGGATTTTGTACGGGCGTACACCAGGGTGGGAGAGCTTGTAGAGGGCTGGAGGGTCGGACTGAAACAGCCCTCCAGTATGGAGTAAATGAAAAACACTATACACAAATATATGTATTAATAAGATTTATTACCCGCTATTTCGCGGGGGTGATATGTACATATGATGATGATTATACGAGAGAATTAAGCCGAAAGGGAGAACCAAGCGAGATCGACTAACGAACTAAGAAATACGATGGTTCCACGTGGAACTTTGAAAAATACGGATATATGCTTGCGATCACGAGCGTACGATGAGACTGAAGCCAGCTGGCCGGGCAGCCTGTTGAGAGAAAACTGGCGGCAGACAGCGGACCAGAGGCAACCAGCTCAAAAAGGCATCGCGAGGAAATAATTTAGGGGGTTATAGTGAGTGAACAGTCTTAATGAACTTAGCAACTTTATCTCCGTTCAGTCTATTTCTCAGCGGATGATATATTAGGGCAGCGCCACTAAAAAGTTGCTCACTTGCCACCGAGCCTGGTGGACATGATAAATATTGGCGAGCAAGCGAGTACAATATTTGACATTTTGTATTTACTTTCTACCATAGTAAGGGATCGTCACTGATAGGAATACATTCTTCTTTGTTGTACTCAATAAGTAAGCTCTTCCATACAATAAATTTATCTTTCGATCTTCGTTATAACCTCCGATTCAAAATTATCTAAGCCGAAGCCGGAGCCGGAGGTGTAAAATCAATCTCGGAGTTGGAGTCGAAGCTCCGTAAGATCCATAATACCTACTCACAAATAGAGTACCTAGTGGATTTTAAGGCAATTTTTGGGCTCTGTAAACTTTTTTTAAAATTCATTTTCGGACTTTTAAGCAAATGGTTTAGTTTCATTTACAATTTTCGTCTAATAAGTAATAGGTATATCATTTCAAAATTTCCCAAAAATGGTTCTTGTGATTTTTTAGAGATATTCTCTGAAAATATACGTAATTAATAGATCTGCTGTTAAAGTACAATAACACATTTTTTTCATTAAAAATATTATAGCAGTTTTGAAATTTTTTTAAAAATCTGAAAGAATACCTATAAAGTTACTTATATAAAATAATAATTGGTACCATACAATATATCAATAAATCTCCGTTGTGCCTTGTCTACAGATATTGAAAATGTAATAATTTTCATTAAGAGAATAAAATGATATGCCAACCTATTTTCTTGAATAGAAATTGATCTATTGATGGAAACTATCTTTTGGAAATCTAGATTTCCTCTCTACTCTCCCTTGTTCGATTCAAATTTAAAACCAAGAATTAATTGAGAATTTACAAGCAATTTGGTTGTAATTAAAAGTTTTAAATGTATACTAGAGAATACAGTTCTTAGACTGGTTTGACGCAACCTCTTCCTTCAGACTATGAAGATATTTTTTTTTGTTAAGGAAGAATGGTGTAGGATCTTAGTGAAACATTTTAAATAAATTAGTCTGGATATTGAGATCTTGGACTTGATAAAATAATTAAAAGCTAATTTTCTAAAAGTTGCAACATGTTTCGTCGTATATTTTACGACTTCTTCAGGAAATTTTTATGATCAGCTTTCTCGATGATAGATATATAGAAACCATTAGACTGGATTTTGCAATGACATAATTGTCAAGGTTTAAACAAGTTTAATATAAAAGATCGATCGATTGATGGAATGATCGATTTTGTTTGAGATTTTTATTTGTTTTATTTATTTTGTTTAATACCTTTTATATTAAGTTTGTTTAAACCTTGGCAATTATGTCATTGCAAAATCCTGTCTATATATCTATCAACGAGGAAGCTGATCCTAAAAATTGCCTGAAGAAGTCGAAAAATATACGACGAAACGTGTTCCAACTTTTGGAAAATTAGCTTTTAATTATTTTCTCAAGTCCAAGATCCCAATATCCAGCCTAATTATTTTCAAATATGGACGATAACAACCCAAATTTTAAATAAAGTAAAGAAAATTTTTGAAAAAAATTTCGAAGATACTTTATATTATGCGACATTTAATCATTAAATATAAAGTGAAATTAATTCAACTAGCTTGTATTAATTATTTTTAAGGTATAAATAGTTAAATTAAGTTTTATTGCAGATCTTTTGATGAAAATAATATTATTTGGAGTTTCTAATTTAATGTGATTGATGTAGTTTATAAATAATATTGCCGACAGGAACGAGTTTGAAATTTTTAATACATAATCCATTGTGAAAAGATGAATTACTCAGCAGTTGAGAGGCTGGAGTATTGAATTCACTCAAATTTCAATGTCTATCACCGAAATCTTTGTTCTATTCAAAACAAAAAACTGACTAGATTTTGAGCTTTCAAGCTGCGGAACTTTCAGATGAAAACTTCAGAACATTAGAGAAAAGAATTGATTATCAAATGGGCTCTTAAATTATTGAAATTTGGCCCAGCAATTCTTATTAACAAGTTGAATCTTTAAATTGTAAGTTATGATTGAAAAATCTGCGAAATTTCCAAAAAAAGTAGGTACTAAAACAATTTAATTTTCCTTTTTTGCTTTTGTAATTCAGATCGTTAAAATAATTTAATTTATTTTAATTTATACTTTTAATTATTTATTTTATTTATTTCGCTTCGGGCCATTGCTTAACAATAAATTACTTTTATATTGAATAAAAAAATATAGAATTAATAAGAATTTCTCTATCAGTCTTGAGGAGGTCTTTCGCTCCAGTTGAAACAAAAGTAGTATAGAGTGTAGTATCTAATATTTAATAACATAAATTAATAAAGTAAAGGGTGTGTAGATTCACAGTGAATGAAATAAAACTCAAAGAGGTTTATACAAACTCAATATATTTCGGATTATTAATCCATCATCAGGAGTTTACAGGTTAAAAGTTTTAACCTGTAAACTTCTGATGATGGACTAATAATCCTAAATATATTGAGTTTGTATAAACCTCTTTGAGTTTTATTTCATTCACTGTGAAACTATACACCCTTTACTTTATTAATTAATATCATCTTTCACCTAAAACCTACACCACTTTCTCTAAGTAAAATTTAATAACATAGGTTAAAATACAAATGAAAAATAATAGAATTAAAAAATAAATAGTATGAAAGCCGTAAATATTTGAAATAAAAACAATTATAAAAAATAATTAAATACAAAAGTTAATTTGATTTATTCGAATCAGCTGATAATAACTCTTGTATTATTTGGCAATCCGTTGTATTTCTACTGTTTATGATTTACATCAAACATAGCGTTTATGTAATTTTTTAAAGTGAATTTAACAGTAAATTCCTCGGTCAATGATATATTTTATTGCAAAAAAAGAAACCCGCATGTTTCAAAAAGCTAATTTTTAGTTTTTTTAACTTTATCTATTCAACTAATAGTAGTATTATTCAAGAGAAAGTGTCAAAATCTTAATTTTTCAATAAGACTCCTAGAAAATGTTTACATTTTTAAAAATTTTATTTAAAAAAATTTGCTCGCTGATATGTGATTGAAACTTCACCAAAGCATTAGATAGAGACTTAAACTATTATAAAAAATTAAGTTATAGTTATAATCTAATATTTTTTATTTAACATTGGCGTCGAAAGGACCTCCTTAAGAAATTCAATTCCTCCTAGTTTGTAGGCAACCCAATTGGCTGCGCGTTAATGCTGTTTGCAGGGTTACGGTTAAATTCAAGTATTTTTTTTTTTTTAAATATTTAATTATATACTCAAAATGTTTAAACATTTAGGATAATATAAGAGAAGTTCTATTTTGTTCAAAAGAAAATAGTACAATAATTGATTCTAGGTAAATTTGAATAAATTATATGATTTGAGATTAGAGCTTTTTATTTATTTTTAAATCACACCAAGATTCTACATTTTAAATTCTTGAAAAAATCACTAGATAACAATATGGTCTGCTATATGAGATTTTTAAACTATAATTAGCATAAATCAAAGGGCTTTTTATTATGAATGAGACCATGCATTAAAATAGATAAAAAACTGAATTCTGTATATCAAAATAAACTAAAGAATTATTTCTATTTTTTTTAATAGTTTTAATTATTGTATTACAAATTGAAAGCTTGGGAATAAAAGATACTATTTATTTCGAGGGGTGAACCGAGACCTAATATCGTGTACACCTACTTCCACTTCCACTTCCAAGTAGTGTCTAATAGATGAAGGGGCATTATCTAATGAATTCCAAAATAATTCCACATAATTCCAAAGACGGTGTACACCTCATTCCAATCGCGGTTCACCCTTCGGTTTATTTACTAGAAGAGTAAATAACTAATCAAATACACTTGACCGAAATACAGAGTAAATATCCAAAAAAAAGCAGATTGAAAAAGAACGGGAGAATATTTCAAGTCTCGGTACGCTTTTAATGATTTGGTAATTTTTTGCCAGCGAATGGTTTGAGTTAGAAATCTGAAACATTGCAGAGAAGTGCAGTTTATTAATACAAATTTTATCTGGCAAATTTCAAATTATTAGCTACAAACGTTCGACACCTACTCGTATAAAAATTCTACTAACTTGCTTTCTTGAGTTATCGTTCGTATCGGAATCCAGACACACAAACAGGCAGACAGATAAAGTCAGTATTCTAAAATCATTTTTGCCTTGTTTCCGACATAGAACATGAGTTGAAACAAATATTTCCGTTTATATTCATTACTTAGCCCGCCCGACAGGCTTCCTCGGGGATATACAAGTAATTCCTTGATATTATCCAAACCTTATTTTTTAATTATTATTATTATTTTTTTTTTATATCGCATATTATATAAAATGTATTAATTATTAATTAAATTAAAATCAAATTTTAAAAATAATATTGGCAAGTCTAGTAATAGTAAAAAGAAACAAAGAGGTTGTCTTCTGCTTGATGCAAATAAACATACACACATAATAAATATCAAATATATGAATATGTATATATATATATTATTTATTTTTTTGAGACTATAGTTTCGAAGGGTTGGTCTTCATCATCAATCTTTTTTTAATTATAAATATTATTTTTCATGGGGTCAGAATCGCGTGGATAATGAAAATTTTTTGTTGTTACTCAGCCGACAAGCCAGCAAACATTCCATGTGTTAATGTTTATTTGCATCATGCAGAGGACAACCACTTTGTTTCTCTTTATGATTCAACAATTCTACTACTCTCGGCAAAATAAAAGCTTTTAAATTAAAATAATAGTAGTTTGTAAAGATATCTGAAATTGAATTTTTTTTGCATAGACCAACAGACTGGTTTAATGGATTTTGATGAGACAGTCAAAGGTTAAAAATAAACTGCAACGGATCGTTGCTAAACTTTATCCAAATTCATTTGAAATATTAATATGTTTGTTCCTTTATTATTAATCAGATATCACTTGCAATTTGTAGATCATATTGA
>JALMQS010000075.1:17240632-17255712 GCA_024734495.1 Forficula auricularia
TTACACAATTATTGATTGTTTGTTAAAAGTGTTATTAATCATTATCGTTATTAATTATTATTATTATATTGGGCGGAAATATAGCGCTAAACACACCATAACGATTAGCTCTTCGGTTTTCAATGTGTGTTTGATTAGAAAAAAAAATGGGAGCGAAACACACCGCCGACGATTGGCTCTTCGGTTTCAATGTGTGTTTGATTATGAAAAAATGGGAGTCCCAAACACACCCCGGGCGACAATTGGCTGGTTCGGTTTTCAATGTGTGTTTGATTAGAAAAAAAAAATGGGAGCCCGAAACACACCCCCCCCCCCCCCCCCCCCCTCGGACTAAACTTTAGGAGGTTCGGTTAATATATTCAGTTCGGCTCGATTTAGGTTCGTATAGCTCCTTTTCGGGCTGGTTTTTAGACGGTTCGGCTGGCGTCAGTTATACGAAACCGTCTAAATGCTAGCCCGAAAAGGAACTCGTACGAACCCAACAGAGTATAGTATATATATTAACCGAACCGGAGGAATCGATTTGCATTACTCATAAGATTCACGCGGGGATGGGTTGTTTTGTCATGTAGATATTTTGTCTGAAGGATATTTTGTCGGGGATATTTTGTCGTGGGAAATTTCAGTCGGAGGATATTTTTATTTTAGCCTTCCCCTTTTCTATTCCACCTCCCCCTCCAAGATATCATCCCCTAAAAGCAGTCCCCCATGTCTCAGTGTGTGTACCTCTTCTCTTCTTCAGACTCTTCCACAAGGTTCTTCTTTTTCCGATTCTTCCAAGAACTTCTTCATTTGTAATTTTATCAACCATTTGATAATCCTTATTGTTCTGTATCACCACATTTCGAAAGCCTCTAATCTCTTTCTCTCCGCTACTTCCCATAGCATTATATTAATGCGGACTTTTTCCAGCTTCACTGTTTTTTTACGGACTTGGGTCTCCCATAATCTCCTTTATATTTATTTTACATAATACATGAAAAAACAGATACTTTATAATTAAGTTTATTATTTATTACTAGTGCGCTCTATTGCTTTTTTCAATTTTTTGGCAGGGATTCCCTACCGGTGGTACGCGGGAACGTTTCAGGTGGTACGCGTGAGTGATGTGAGCAACATGATAATAATAGCTTCTGTATACTTATTGTTTACTTGGAAGGCCTTCAAAAAAGCTTTAAGAAGTATTTCTCTGAAGATTATCCAAAAGTGGACTAGATCAGAAACCTTTTTCGGGAACCTCACCAAATGAATTGGAACTAAAAGAAAGTTTTATCGATCTTACAGAAGATATTTCCATGAAAGATTATTTTACAGAGAAATCCTTAATTAACTTCTGGATCTGATGTAAAACCGAGTACCCTTTGATCTTCCGGCAAGCTCTGGTTGTTACGAGTTACTTGTGTGAGAGTGGATTTTCTGAACTCTTGTATATAAAAAATAAACGTGGAAGCAGAATAAGTGTTGAAGAGGACTTAAGAGTGAAGATAAGTTCCATTACTCCTAATGTTGATATTTTAATCAGAAGCAAACAACAACAAGTTTTGCACTAAAGAACTATAAAAGTATATTTTGTATGATGATTAATTTTTTGCTGAATTTGTACTAATTTTTTATTTGTATGTTTTTAGACCTATGAGTAATAAATAAAACTATAAATTAATACCATTTTAATCTTTTTATTTCTCCTTTATTATAAGCGTGTTATAAATAAACAAATATCTAACCATTAAATATGAAGTTTTCTCAGGAATTTAATTCAAAAAGCCTTTGAACACTTTTAGAAGAGTAAAAATTATACGTTTATTAAAATATTTAGGTCTGGTGGTACGCCAAAATTTCTCAAAAAGTCAAGTGGTACGCAGGTGCAAAAAGGTTGGTAACCCCTGCTCTAGGGAGAAAAATAATAATAAATTTAAGTCATTATTCTTATTGGGACATTCGAACATCTCATCACTCTAAATAATGTATAAAGTGAAATGTGAAAACTTGATATTTCCTAATCAATTTTAATTTATATTGACAAACATTTTCATAATAATTTCATTCAAAAAAATATTCCGATAAATACTAGTGAGATGAATTTTGCAATAGATAATATATAGATGTTTAATATTACTTTAAACATTCAGATTTATCTTGTCCGACTTCTACTTGCATTGGTGGATTACGCTTTAATGTAAAGAGAATTATTCCATTTCATCGCCACACCAATAAATGACGTAAGCAGCACGACTCTGATTGCAACGGCTGTAATACAGTACAATTTTCCTAGAAGGTGACCTTTCACAGAACTAACTATCCATGCCACATGATGCTTAACTTATAAGATTATTGGATCAGGTACTTACAAAATTCTAAACCATTGCATTACAATTATACAGAAAATAATATGAACAACATATTTAAATATTCAGTCTGATTATCAGGCATGCAACATTCAATAAATAATACTCAAAACCCTGATAACCAAACTGAATATACTAAAGAACCAGTGAATTAAATTATATTTTAAACTTATTAAAAAAAAAAATCATTAGAAGACTGATTTGTTGACATTAAAAGAGCATCTTTGAGAAATATTCCTAATTAATTTTTTAATATCATAAAATAATAAAATACGAATTTTAATGATTTCCTATGATTTAGTCGGAGAGTATTAAATCTCAAGGTTCGATTATATTTCCCGCTCATATGAGCTGTACGTTCGGTTGCCTATGCTACAGGCACTTTCGTATTAAAAATGCTCTGTACATTATCACGAAAATAATTTTATTTCTAACTGAGAAAATTGGCAAAGATAATAAGTAAAGAATTCTTAATAGGTTTAAACCACATAAATTTCACATTTTTAATATGATGATCTCATCAGAATTTCACGACGTTTCGACACTTATTTTTGAACTCGTATTCAAGTGCTGTGGGGCAGTTATTAATCAACTTCAAAAAAAGGAGGTGGTTATTTGATATCACTATATGCATTCTGATGAGACCTTCTCATTAAAAATGTGCAATCTATGTTGTTAAGCCGAAACTTTTCTTTAAATAAAAACTCAAACACCAAAGCATAAAATATGAAATTATATTGTTTTGACAGTACCTAAAGCCGGAAACTGACTAATTAATACCTAGAGGCCATTTTAACTCTTCGTGTTATTTAATAATAATAATAATAATAGAATTTAGCCAAATCATTTAAAATTTTTAGTTTTTCTGGTATAAGCTTTTGTTTTAGTTTATTCAAACTAAGAGTTAAAGAAGTCCATTTTTTCATTTTATATTATTTATTTTAAAGCTAAAAATATAAATAAAATAGAATTCGTGGGAGTTTATTTTCTTGTAAATTAGAGTAAATAATAGTTAAAAAGTTTATTAAATTAAATGTTGATCTTACTTTTTTATTCAGTGAATTTTTTAAATTTTATTGATCTTTTCATGAGATTATTTTTAAAATTTTATATATTTTATCTAAGTTATTTCTTTTAAAACATTTTTTTGATTAAAAGATTCGAATCCTTTTATTTAGAAATTTCCGACATAAAAGGTTTGATTTGTCAGTTTGTTGGTTTTATCCTTAATTATTTAGTAGATTGCTTATAGTTGCTATTTAAATTAATATTAGTGGGAAACTTATAACAGATTCTAATGTGTTTTGGAAATAAAATCAGAATTATTTTTATATTTTTTAAATTTTTATTTCGATTTTTTTAAAAATTGCACAAATATAATATAATACATACGTGTATCTTAATATATACAGATAGAGGAGTCGAAGGCGTAATATAAATATTAAATTTGGAAGGCTCAGGGGCTCTCTGGTTGGCCCCATCGCGAAGAGATGGCAGACCACTTGGATGCTGCCGGAGGACGGTTGACGTTGTTGCGGGAAGAGAGCGTTGGCGTACCTTGGCACAGCATATTTGGGAAGTTGGAGTTCTACCTAGTTTAACGACCCGCTCGTTCTGTTGTCGATGGTTGGCTGGCGATCCAGTCGAGAGCCCTCTGGATAGCTTCTGGAATTGGTGGTGCTACGGGCAAGTGATCGCCTTGGGGCTGGAATCCTCCGGCTCCATTGGCCACATACGTGAGAGAGATCGGGGTGCCATCAGGGGCGGTGTATGAAACAGAACCTTGTTGGGCGATAACATCTCCGTCTTGGGGGTCCAGGGATTTCTCCAAGGTTCCTACTTCTTGGGCTTTAATGCCGTTCGCTGCCTCGAATCTAGAAATAATAATTCGTTTTTAGCATATTTTCAAATTAACACACTTCTATTCGTTTCAATAAGAGAAAAGAGGTGCCACTGGCGCTCGGAAAAGAATACATTCGGTGAATTTCCATGTCTTACAAAATAAAAGGAAGGTAGCAAATCACAGCATTTACAACGGAGTGAATATTTTTTCTCATGTGAAAAATTAACACAAGAACATTGCATTTTGTACAACAAATATTATTTTTCTATTATAAGGATGATCAAGATAAATAAAAAAAAATTGTATGAATTTAATACTAGGCTAATTCTGTTGACGTCAATTTGAAATTCTAGTCACAAGTAAATAAAAAAAATTCAAAATTTGTTCTAGTTTTACCCATCCTTGGGTTGATTGTCTTTTCATCAATTTTATATTAAATTACTCCCTAAAAGGAAAAAGAATTACTCTCTAAAAGAAAATACAAATGTTTAAAGTAACATTATCTATAAGTCTTTGATAGTTTATTATATTTAAGTTTATTACTAATACGGACTGTAGTCGAAGAGCATACCGAGTCTTTTAAAAGTGTTCACGATTTCTCAAGGTTTTCACAAAAACTATGATTGAAAACTGCGCGCCTACTTTGAAATGGTCTTTTGTTTTAGATTTGGAACCAATGCCTAATGGATTTAGTATAAGTTATGAGGTGCCTTCTGGACTGCGAGCACGTATCAGAGCGGGTTGCCCATCTCCACCAGATTCGTCGGCCTTGTGAAGGAACGGAGAATTTATTTCTGGATCACTTTTGAATATTCCAGTCTCTTTCCAAATACAGATAGGCATCCCACCTTGTTTTCAGCGCAAAAAGTATAAACAAAAATCAAATTCCAAATTTATTAAATTGCAGCTTTTAAAATCTTCATCTCCCAAACAAAATATGAATTCGGATCCAAAAGTTAAAATGGGGTCTCTATTAATATTAATATATTTTATATGTAAATTATCGTACTTCAATTTTTTTGAAATCCAATGCACCTTTATAGCTAGTAAAGGCATTGCAGATCATGATGTATTATATTCATATTTGGTTTCACATTATTTAAATCTGAAGAATTGAATCACTGAATACTTACGACCATTGGTATGTGCCGTCGGGGTTTACTTCATTGGTCTGGCTAATAATGGCAATTTCTTCTCCTTTCTGAGGTTGTTGAGGCGCAGCCAGACACCCAGCGAACGCAGCACAGAGTACGATTACCTAAAAAGAAAGAAAAATTGCTTTAGAATTTTTCAAATTCCTTCTCAGAATGAAAATAACAACTACAGATTTTATTATTTTTTCATCATCGATTATGTTTGTTTGTTCGACTCGACATGACAACGTGACAAAAGAACTTCCTTGTTTGTTTGCTGTTGATTACCTATATGATGTTATCTGATTGATTAGCAAGTAAACTGACGTTTTCAATGTCTATCCTTGAAAGAAACAGTTCGAAAAGTATTCCTCAAGAATATTTAATGAAGCAACCCCCTATTTTCCCTAAGATTATTTATCAAATTAGAAGTATGATGACATTATGAACTTGTATTGATTCCTTCGATTATGCAAAATATTTAAAGCTAAACAGAAACTAAAAAAATAAATAAATAAAATCACAAATTCAACACATTTTTCAAATATAATATTTTAACTACCTATATACATTTTAATTTCACTATTATTTTTATCAAACGCGATTTTTAGAGGGAGAAATTTTGTCTCCCTTCCAAAAATAATAAAATTGCTAATGTACCTAATAAAATAATTAATATTATAGTCTTGAAGGAGACAATAAAAGAGTGTGTCTTCTGCTGGAATAATTCCGTTGATGATTTTCAATGGTTTTTTAGATTTTCAATAATTCCAGCAGAAGACACTCTTTTTATTGTCTCCTTCAATATATAAAAATTCTGCTACCCTCGGTACAAAAACTTTCAATTTAATATTATAGTCGTGGGCGGTTAAGGGTAGCGCAATAAAGTCGATGATATAAAACAGTTCACCTATCAAGAAGGTCATGTAAATTTGAGCAAAAAATCTATACTATCCGCTCTAAGGAGATTAATGACTCGATTTGTGTTCACCTACACAAGATAAAATTCCGAATATTGAACTCCAAAGTAGAGGAGTCGGGTTGGCCCAGTCGGCTAACGCACTGGCCTCGCTTCGGCATCGATCGATTATGACGATGTTGGAGTGGGAGGCCGGGGTTCGATCCTGGCTGGCGGAAAAAATTTCTGCCGGCTAAAAACTCGGCTCGCTCACAAACCCTACTAACACTTTACTTAAGTGCTGCCAAAATGGGCTTTGTTCCCGGTGACATTAAATAAATAAAAAAGAAAAAAAAATCCAAAGTACTTCATCATAATATTCAAAGTAAAATAACATTCTAATATACAGGTCTTATCATTACAAATTTTTGTAAGTCTGTCTGTACATATAATAAACGTAATAAGTAATAGAGTTTTGAGAGATTAAAAAGTGAATATTTAAAATTTAAGAAATTTAATAAATAATTTAGAAAATATGTATTTTCTATCGTATGTAGCCCCTAAAAATAATTTATAAAAATCAGGTTTTTTTAATGAAAGCAAAAGGTTTATAATTATAATAAATTTATCTAATTAAAATGTTTATTAAAAATTTTCTAAACGCGAAATCAAAGTTAAGAGAGTCTTGAAAGTACTTTTAGGCAGATATAGGTATAAAAGATCCAATGACAGAAAAAGTTCTCCGAGGGAACAATTAATATGCTCCTAAAGAAGAAAAGAGGCCACATAATAAGTTCAAGATTCTACATACTTATTATACTTTTCAATTTCATTTTCTTTTCTGTTTGATTCATCATTAATTCAAATATTGAATACTTGTCAATTATGAAAATACCACGCCCTTTCGAATTCTATATAAATAAAAAAGAATCACGTTGATTGGGACGTCAATTATTATTCGGAATAGCTAATTTATTTGAAAAAAAAATGTCGGGAAACGGAATAGATAAAGGCATAAAATTTTGCATAATTGAGGCAGTCTCTTAAATGAGACAAAGTATTTTAGTCCCGGTTTGTTTCAATTAAAATTAGAGAAATCCATTGTAAATGCCTTTCCAATGATTAACCTTAGAATTAAATACACCAAAGACTTTCTGATGAATCCTTGAGTCTTTTTGAAATTCTTATCTTTTGCGATATTATGTATATTACGCTGCCACTCCTCGAACTTTTTTTTAAAAGGTTTGATAAATTACACGAATCACTCGAATAGAAAACGAGCTAGAATTTAATTTTTTTTTTTTTTGAATGCAAAATCTAAGGCCATTTCTTGACCTGGACCGGAAATGGATATCGACCTAGATCCGTAGTTCTGTTCCGGTCTAACGACGAACAACAAACGTATTTGAATTTGAGGGAATTCTCGTTGTTTTCAACATTTTTCATACAATTCGATTTTATCATAATCATATCTCTCGTCAAATGGTTTCTAAATATCACTTTTATCACAATGTAAAAACAATTAGCCTTCTTTTAATTGTTTCTGCTATTTCAATTTACTATTCCTTATGCTGGTATGCAATTTTTGATATTGCTCCAGATATAAATCCAGGGATGTATTATTTATTAGAAAAATTAATATAATATAAATCAATCTTCATCATTACTATATTAAAAAAAAAAAAAAAATATGGTATATTTATCAAAAAAACCTAAAATTTTAATAGAATAAAAACATTGAAAATAAATCACTATAAAAACACGATAGTGAATATTTAATTTTATACGAGTATAAGAAAAATGTAATAATTTTTGATAATTTATATGAAGAAATAATAAATTTAAATTTAGAGATTTAATTTTTAAAATAAAATTAAGATTTATTAGAAATCTATTCACTCTCTTGGTAAAAGTTATTAAAACTAATACTTCTACACTTTTTTCAATAAAATCAAAGATATTGATATAGGTAGTGATAATTAGTACAATACAGAAGGTATGATTTTTATTAAGAATAAACTTCTAAAAACATACATTTAATATTGAATATTTTGTAAATTTAATTTATTTATTTTAGATCGAAGCTGAAACCGAGGAAAACTAATAAAAAATATCATAGATTTAAAGCTACGTCTAAAACTACTACTACTAGTACTACTACTTACTAGAAAAGCGGTTAATTGTCTTGTGTAATAAATCAAGTGATATACAGGTTCTAACAACTCTTTAAAGTAATCGATTCAAAATGTTTAATTATATCTCAACTCTGTATATAACATGCAATAATTTCTGAAATATTATAATTTGTATTATTCATCATTGGGTGGTTTATGGTAGTGGATTCCTCGACAAGTAACAAGGTCTTGCTTGATGTGACTATCGGATGGAACAACCTTAATAAATTGAAGCGGTAGCTTAACTAATGGAAATACTTATGTCACTTTATTTGTTATACAAGACAATAAAAACTATTTATAATTTATTCTTAATCATTATTTGACTAAATTATATTTCTTTGATGCTTTGATAGTCAGGAGAATTTACTAGAGAATTTATTTAAATTAGACCACCCTTGATGAAATTAGAAGATTTTAACAAAAAATTATCTTTTTCATTTTTTTATATAATTGAGTTCCTCAGAAGTTGCTATTAAGTCAATAAAACAACATTTGTTAAAAATCAATGTTTTAAAAATCCCATTCTTAGAAGAAAACATGTTCAGCAGAAATAAAAAATGTTGGCCCACCTGAGTAAAAAGAAGCAAAGAATTAAATCTTTTGTTTGCAAAATAATAAGCCTAATACCAAATTTAGACATTTTCCAAAAGTGGACTTAATCGCATTACGATATTTGAGTCATGAATTTAGGATTATATCTTTGAATTATTTCATCATTTATTTATGTATTTTTTAAGATTTGAAATCTCTAGGCAAATGTTATCTACCCAGCTAGCTAAGTAAAAGTAATTGACTTTACAAGAGCACTTTAGAATTTTTTTTAAAAATATCTAATAGTATCTTGGAAAATTAAGTAAGTACTATATAACACAAATACTTTTTACAGACAACATACTATTATAACCATAGTATATAATTGTCCCGGATTCGGAGACGTAACTAGAGAATTCTAAAAAATCCGAATCGTATATTTTTCTTTAAGTCTTTTTATGTACTCAAATGTAGACATCATCAGTGCTAGCAATATCATAAAAAAAGGCTATCTAATATTGACGATGCCAAAGGATATTCGCGAAATGAAAGGAATAATTATTTTTAATTATTTTAAAGAAAAAAAGTAAAGGCCGGGTAGATACAAAATACAGCAAGATTATACTTTAACCATATAAATGCACCAAATCAATACGGCAAACAAATGAACGTCATTAGTAGTAATGAAACCGCAAAAGGAAAAACTTGTTTTTTTACTAGTTTATTAAAAAAAAAATTGCTTCCATGAAAAAATAACAAATATCATGTAAGCTTAGCTGATATAATTATTTTTAAAAAGTGAATTTTGTTTTTAAGTATAAAAATTCAATCGACGATTTAAATTTAAAATCCCGAAAAAATAATTCACGATATAATTTAAATTTTTTGAACTTTTTTTTTAAATTTCTTTTTTGAATAAAATTTTTACTTATCAAATTCTATCAAAGATAAAATAAAGATTCTTAGAAATTGAAATTCTATAATCACTTTCTTTGATTGAAATCAAGAAAGATCGTAAATTTATTACCTTATTTGAATAAATAACCAAATTGCTTCCTTTAGAAATTTTTTTTTCCTCAGTTTGGTCAACAAATGATGATCTATCGTTCTTTATTTCAATAAAAGAGAAAGACGGTGTGAAAGAGTAAATTATCGAGACAAAAACAAGTTAGAGAAACAGGGAGGACACAAAAAAGTGACGTACAATCGATTGATGCCACCACTAATGAAATAGTAACTATAATTTTCAACAAGATACATTACAAGACAGATTTATATAATGAGATCGTTTGACTTATGTTCATTGAAGAAGACTTCCTGCTTCTGCATCCAAATGAACCACTCCAATCATTTTTTATGAATAAATGTGGTTTATGATAATTTGTAAAATAACTTGAGATAATTTAGAGAAGCATTGGACATATATTACCCTGAATTATTTGAAAATAAACAAGCTATAATTGACTTCTTACGTCTCAAAGACAGCTAATTTTACAGAGTAATGATTTATTTTAAATGAAAAAGTAATGATTATCACCGTTAAGAGTCTAAAACCTATACCTTAAGTACTGCCACTATGCTAAGCAATTCAGCTACAGAAGTTCTCGAAAAATTTAATTTTTGATTATAATGAAGTTATATTTTTAAAGAAATTCACCTTGTTTTAAGACAAATATCTATTGAAATTATTTGTTATTTATTTTTTATTTCACGAAATTATTGCGTTTTAAATGCATGATTAGTAGAAAATCTGATATGAAAATGAAATTCCTTTAAGGTAATGACTAAACAATAATGGAAGTGAACCAAGGCAATCACGAATACATTTTTATTTATATGTTTTTTTGGAAAATTTAAAACTGATTTCTAGTACCAGAACATTAAATATATATTGAACTCGAGAAGGGTTTGATTCATTTGATGCTCATGTAAAGATTATGCTAAAGGGTTTTAATGCACAACTAGTAATGTAATATATTTATTTAAATTTATAAACAAATTTTAATTAATAAAATAATCGGAAACTTTTTTTGCCTCCTCAGCTAAGGAAACTTTATTTAAACAAAACAAGTATTTTGATGTAAATAATAAAATTATAATACAGGACTTGATAAGTTTTTACGAGTTGACTAATCAAAAGTCTTGAGTTTAAAATGTGTTTTAACAGACAAACCGATCTAAATAAGTCAAAATAATAATAATAATAAATTAAATTTGTAATAACCAAAGTGGCCAGTTATAAATATTGATTTTTAAATACATCTTTAATTTGGAATCAGATATAAGGGATATGCAATGTGGGACGTTTAAAAAAGGGAACAAGGGAACGAACTGATATGGGAGTGAGCTGATTGGAAGCGAACGGATGCGTCAAACCAGTCTTTAGATTTTATTATGAATTCTCTTGGCAATCTAATTAGACAATATTTTAGCTCTGAAAATAACCACCTAAATATTGAACTTGAGGAAAATATAAATAAATCTTTTCACCGATTCGGCTTTTCAAACTAAATTGATAGGTAATTACAGATTACATTAGCAAATTACTAAATGAATAATAGCTATTAGTTTTAATTTGAATGAAGTAAAATTGAAATAAATTATATTTATAATTAGATTATTTTTCTAGTAAAAGGTATTGACATTTATTTCAAATTGTTGGATTTCATATTTTTATTTTTTATTTTTATAAAATCATAATGAAAAACAATCGGGACCGGAAGAAAAATCCTAATTGAATTATTTCACAAATACAAATCTCGAAACAATTCTTATAGGTAAGTTGGATGTTTAGTAGTTTTTAGAAAGTTCTAATTCTCATCTGAAAGGTGATGGCGATGAATATGAAAATTAATTCTTGAGTAAGATTAGAAATGTCAAAACGGCGACGATTGCTTATGGAGAAACAATTCAAAAATGAATATAGCGAAAAGGGAAGGAATACGACCCATGTGTTAAGACTAACAATTTGATAAACAAAATATAATGGGATATTGACTGAAAAGTTGTTAGTTAAAATATTTTTAATTTTTTAAATTCTTGCTAGAAATATAATATCTTATGCTCAGTAAATTCATTATTTTTTAGCATTTTAAACAGTTTTTTTTTACACCAGAAGGTGCATCCCTTAAAGGCCTGTATGGGATGGCCGCTCCATCTTGAAAAGAACAGAGTAGAAGGAAAGAAGCCGGGATCACGAGTCAAATCTCAGGAAGTTAGATACAATCTAATATCCAATTTACTAAGTTTTTAGGCCCTTCGAGCAGTGGTAAATTCTCCATTCGATAAATTAGGTTAAATTTATCTCCCACGTTATTTTTATTGATCTAATAAATTATTATAAATATTTTCCCTGTTAGCACACTTGGTCTAGAAGATGTTCTCTAGTCACTTGGGGATCTTCTAGACATCTTAAAGACATCTTAAAGACAATAAGAACTGAATAAGAATTCTTCTAGAGCAAGTGTGCTATTTGAGTTAAGGCCTTGGATAATGTGTCCCATTTAGGCAAAATCTATTAATTTTTTGTTACACTTAAATTTAAAAATTTGTAGAACCCGAATTATAAAATTAAAATAAATAAAAACAAGCATATTTGAAGGATTCAAATCCCAAGTGCGTCAACTAGTCAATTGTGCTACGGGGATTCCCCGACTGGTGGCCGCACCTCTTTAAGCATAGTTTTAGTATAATTGAGTTTTTATTTTTATTGTGAAAATATATTAACACGAGAATTCATTTAAAATAATTTATTGAATCATTTTATTCTATATATCGGGAATTTAAAATATTATCTCATATAATAACAAGATACATATTTATGAAAATTCCCAAAAGTGGCGTTAGATAGAAAATTCCTCAAAAATTGAAGAAAAATGAAAGAAATCTTTTGTTGTAGAAAAATTAAGGGCTTAAAGATTTATTTAAAACTCGTCGATTCCAAGATATTGGAGGTTGAATTTCTTTGAAAAACTATTGAAAAACTAAAAAAAAAGTAAATTCTATTGAACATGAAAAAAATAAACCTATAGAATATTAAAAAGGTCTTCTCCAAATTCTAAATTCTTGGTCCTTTTTGTCTTTTTTCCCTTGAGCCCTTGAACTTAGTATATTGTAAAGAGAACTTAAACATTTCCTTAATATTATAAATTAAGTCCCATTAGATAAAATGAAAGATAGAATTGAAATGTAATAACTTTTTACTAACAAACAATGATGGAATATTTCTGAAGGTGTGCATGTGCCTCAACATCTGGTCTCTTACGCAAACTCATCGCATAATTGAATTGAATTGTAAACATATTTTGTTTTGATTTTTTTAATTTGTTGTTTTGTTTCCCCTGAATTCAAATAATTCACTTAGGCAAATAGGATGAATTTCCTGAGTGTAAAAAAGTGATGTTTTGCAACGTAGGAAAAAAAATTATCATGAATTCTAGGAAAAATCTAACATCCCACTCTTTCCCCCTTGCCACTTCATCTTTTATTTATTGCTAAGAGTGGCTACTGAATCTTGACATCGTGAATGGTAACCTAAACGAGATGCGTACTAGGCAGATTTTTCCTAATTTGGTTATTTGTAATGGCATTTACCTAAGATCACATTCGTGAGGGAAAAACCTCAATGTAAAGAGAGAAACTTATGTAAATTGAAAACAAATTATAATCAAATAATTAGATCCAAAAGAGATCTCAAAGAGTTTGGTAGTTAGAATTACTAGAATTCTCCTTAACTCTATTCCAGTGGGACATTGAAAGATTTATTTCTAATATTGCCGACCGTTTCAATCTATCAATATCATGCACAGTTCCTTTGAAATGGATAAAAAAAATTAAGCATCAGTCTGATCGTTGGAAACTGTAGTCAATTTTAACCTAAACGCTTGGAAATACATTAGTAAAACAAATAAATTAAATTGATGATACACTGCTAGCTCTAATTAAAAATATTAAAATGAACAATTTATAAAATTAAAAAAACAATATAAGAGTGTGTCTTCTGCTGGAATTTTAAATTTTAAATTTATTTATAACGATTTATAATTCCAGCAGAAGACTCACTCTTATATTGTCTCCTTCATTTTATAAAAATTCTGCTACTCTTGGCAAAAACTTTCAATTCAATTTATAATTATTACTAAGTAAAGGCATCTAGAAGCTACTCCAATAAACAATTAATATCAAAAGGGTAGGTAATGCTCTCATCAAAAGCCGCTAGCTCTCCAAAACGATGATGGCACAAGATTTACAATTTAAAATATCTCACAATATAAAGTATCAAATATGGTAATTATAAATCAAAATTTAAAAATGAGACGAATTTCCATTTCAAGATGTATTTTAGACGAAGTATCATCTTATTTGTTGAAGGAGACAATAAAAGAGTGTGTCTTCTGCTGGAATTATAAATTTTATTTATTTATAATTCCAGCAGCCAAGAACACACTCTTTTATTGTCTCCTTCAACAAATAAAAATTCTGCTACTCTCGGCAAAAAAACTTTTAATTTAATCTTATTTGTTCAAGGAAATTTATAAGATAAAACAAATGCTTTTTTTAATGAAAATTTTTCCCTTGGTAGTGATCATAATTTCCCCTAAATAATTATCCTAAATACTAATTTTAAGAAAATTATTAAGAGAAGCTTTTTTGTGGCCTGTGAGGCGTTCTGTTCACTTTTTGTTTTAATCAAATTCATAAAATCATATTTGAGAAATTTCGAAAATACCTCAAATAGAAAATTTTTTAAATAACTTCATCTTAGCTCTTACTTAAGAATTAGCCAAAACTTTTAAATTCAAAATTTAATAATAATTCGTTCATTGAATGGTCTAGCCAGCATTTTATTTACGCACGCACACTTGAACACACATACAGCTATTTACTTGAAAAGCAGAGATTTTTAGAAACTCAACGATGAAATTTTTCACGAAAACAAAATTTCCATTACTACTAATAATACCACCCCTTTATTTGTTGAGTAATGAAAATAAAAACTAAAATGTTAAAATTATCAATATGTTAAATTTGTAAATTTTAAAAAATTTTACATTTTTTTCTGTTTTGATGAAAATTATTACTTGTTATGTCAATTATCCATAAAACTTAAGTATAGCATTTAACTTTCAAGTGGGATGTTTTCGAACTTTATAA
>JALMQS010000075.1:17265498-17277932 GCA_024734495.1 Forficula auricularia
TTATAAATTGTGGTGTTTTTTGAGGCTCTTGAAAACCTTGAAAACAGATGTAATGTCTTCGTTAGGAAAAGGAAATAAAATTTCTTTATATTCTAACAAATTTATTTTCATGAAAAACTTATGAGACGTTTCGGCGGATATTCTCACACCATCATCAGTCTGCAAGGGAAACATAATCTTAATTACAGTAAATTACTAATTACATGTCATTCTCAAGATAAAAGAAGAAAAGAACTCACCCAAGCTTTTCATAATATAGTACATATGTCTGTGTAGAATGTCATTTTCTTTTTACAAATAATAACATTTTAATCAAAAAGCTGGAGGTATTTTGTTATTAATATAGTATGTCAATATCAGTTATATAAGTTGTTTTCTATAGTTATTCTTCTTAAAACACTTTCATAATATATTACATATATATGTGTAGAATGTTATTTTCTTTTTACAATTAATAACATATTAATCAAGAAAGCTTGTAATAAAAATAACCAATTAGAATAAATTTTAATTAATTAACCTAAATAAATCAAACAAATTCTTTCATATTTGCCAATTACCTGGAGGCTTTTTTGTGTTATAAGTATTAATTAATATACACCACAATTTATAATTTTAAAACATTATAGTACCATATCTAATTAAAATTTAATGTTAAGTAAAAAAAAATTTTAATAAACATATAAAAAATGTTGATCTCCAATGCTTTGGGGGGGGTTGCCCCCATCGCCCCCCTGGATCCGCGCATGCTTTATGAACTCATTGATCTTATAACCCCTACACTAAAATAAATAATCGCCCAAATAGATCGAATTGTCCAAGCGGGGGGGGGGGCAGAGACCCCCACACACACACACACATACAACTTTTTTTTCAATTTTAAAATTTAATGTTATAAAAAATAATTATTTTTTAAATAAACATATAAAAAAATGTTGATCTCCAATGATTTGGGGGGGGGCGGTCGCCCGTCGCTCCCGCCCCCCCCCTGGATCCGCGCATGCTTTATGAATGGATCGTTTCCAACTCATTGATCTTATAACCCCTACACTAAAATAAATAATCGGCCAAATAAGTTGTTTTTTTATCAAAACTACGAGGTAAATAATTTCCATTTTTTTTTAGGTTACTCCAAATATATTATTCTAACAAATATTAGTTTTTCATCAAGATGGTGAAAGTCCTTCAATGAAAAAAAAATAATAATTATTTACCACACCCTTTTCCCAATCTACCATAGGTACAAAATTTCATTTTATATGCAATTATTTCATATTTGGTCTGGTATAGATTCTTCAAATTTTAACAGTGTGTTTATTATGCTTTTAATGACTTATATCGCAAGTTTCAAAGACTTGTGAAATTTTTGCATTTGTGAAAGAACTACCTTAATTAAAATAAATAAAAAAAAAAATTGAGTTGTGACGTTTTTCTAATGGATAGTTTGTGTGATTTCATGAGATACAAAACAAAATAAAAAAAAAAAGAAACTGATTGGGTTTATTACTTTGCACGAAACGAATCGAATTTCCTTTTCAGCCGTATCCATTGCACCTGCCCTTTTTCCGTCATTTGAAAATTGCATTAGTTTCCCTCCCACGCTTTTATTTCCATTGCAGCACAACAAATAGAATTGAGAGAGTTTCTAGCTGTAGTAATGGGGAAAAAATTCAATGTTGAGATTTTTGCAAATATTTACGTTAAAAGCTCTCCTGAGTCTCAAAAATGTGTTTGTTTTTAAGGTTCCGTAGAACGACCGTACTGGATCATTTGCTGTCGTCACAATGTCTGTCAGAGCATTGTAGCTCGTAAACTAAATAAGATATAATTTTTAAATTTTGAATTTGGTTGAGTTAGTTGAGTTTTTTTCAATTATCTTTTATTTTTTTTTTTTTAATTCTAAAACCTACTAATAGGTTATAGCAAATATTATTATATTATACTCCTATTAAAATTAGGATGTTTTTTGTTTTTAATTAACAGGTGTCTAAATCATAACATTACAGGTGAATTCATAACAAATCAGGTGTGTTTACAAATAAAGTGGTTGAAGTGGTTTTTTTTTATATAACTTGAAATCAAATCTTATTTAATTTATGTTTTTATTTCAGATCCTATACGATTATTTTTATTATTATTATTTTCCTATTTATTTTTTTATAATGTTTATCAATATGAACGAATGTGGGCAAATTGGTGTACGAGTAAACAAATATACACATAATATGTAGACCATTAGAAAGCTAGAATGCAAAAAATGGGTGCGGGGTGGGGTGGATGTGGGAGGTGTAGGAGGTGGGGTGCAGTTGTGGGGATCCGAGGTTGGGAGGCGCGGTTGGGGTGGGGTGGGGCGGAGTGGGGTTGTAGTGGTGGGGGTCAGGGGTTACCGTGCATCGCTCGGTGTCTCCAAGTACTCTACTCTTATTAAACGAGCAAAATGTATATATATATATTTATATATTTATTTATTTATATATTTGTATCTTTGTTCTATTTTGAAAACGACTCTACCGATTTTGATGAACCAACTCTGTTAAGAAGTTTTGAGGATGAGAAAGCGATCTGGCTAGGTCTGGACCTCATCAAAATTCATCTTAATTGACTTTTTCTTAATTAAAGTAATTATTTATAGATGAAAATCTCAATGAAAAAAGTTTGTTTACATTTTTTTTCAATTATCTTTTATTTATTAATTGGTTTTTTTTTTAATTTTAAAACCCACGAATACTTTATAGCAAATATTAATATATATATTAAAATTAAACAATTTAATTGATTATAAATTCGAATTTTAAATCCCACAAAGAGTTAATAACAAATATTATATATATTAGAATTTGCCAATTTAATTGATTATTATAAAACTCGATAAATTGTTATGTAATTAAAAAAAAATAATTATACGGAATTTATTTATACACCTATATATACACATAATCTGTGTGCCACTAGAAAACTAGAAATGCAAAAACTGGGCGTGGGGGTGGCAGTGCAGGATGTGGTGTGAGGGGGTAGTACGGGCGGGGGTCCAGGAGTATCTGGGGTGGTATTGGGGTGGGTGTGGGGGTGGGGTGCAGTGACGGGGTGGTTTTTATCAGAATTTTAAATTAAAAATAAAATTAATATATAACTTTTAACTGAAGCATAAAAAGTTGCCGATCATCGTCGCTTGGTGACTCCAGGTACTATTATTAAATAAGCAATTCTTGTATATATATATATATCGAATCGGTTTCTCAAAAACGGCTCTAACGATTTCGATGAATATCACGCATTAGGGTCTTGTCTTGAGTCGACAAATCGATCTGTCAGAGTCTCATCTTTGGGTAACTTTAGTTTGATTTTTTGACGTGACAACGTCTTATAATTCGATGGAGCCGGCTGCGCGCACGAAAAACATGACTCATGTGGCGTTACCTCGCTCTGAGGCGTTCCATTTAAGGCTTGAAGTGCAAGCGAGAGCGCGGAACGAGCGACAAAGATTGAGGCAGGCTTTTTAAAAGCTACAGTTACAAAAATTTTAATGATGTTTCCAAATTTTAAATTTTAAATTTAAGATTTATGAACAATAATTTAATCACAGTTTATTCTTATAATAAATTATTCAAAATTATTACTTTTTACAACAAATTACAATTAAATTTGCAAAAATAATTAAGTAACTAATTGAACAACAACTTTTATTCAATTTACTTGCTGAAAGAAATAATGTCAATACAAAATTTATTATTATAAAATAATAAAATCAAAAATTAAATTTTAACAGTCGAGTAGAAATTTAAACAATAAATTTTATTCAAGTATTTTGTAAATTTAAAATGATTTTCTGAACGAAGAATTTTATGAAAAAATCGGTTGTCTGTAAAGTCGGTTTACTGACGATAGTTGAACGTGACAACGTCATAAGAAAAATACTGATGGAATGGGGTCCAGGGGGTCGGAAGTCGAGTGTGAGGTGGAATTCGGGGGGGGGGTCCAGGGGCATAGCCCCCTGGATAGTAAGAGGGCCGCCAAAGGCGGGCCTTGCAGCTAGTATATTACAAAATATAATCGAATATTATAATATTCACTTGATATGATGAATAATCTAATTCGGGACATTTTCCGGGACAGACTATATATTAATAAGGGATACTGGACTTTAATCCAGGACGAAATGGGCACACTAAGCATGACATATTTAGAATAAGGATGATAATTGCTTGTGGTTTTAGAAACATTAGACTTTGGACGTGTCTTAAAATTGTCAACTTATTACCGAAGAAAATTCAAGGACTGTCGCTACAAGTTAACATTTTCAAAGGTTTCAAGAATAATAATATTATAATTTTTATAAAAAAAATAAATAAAACCGACTTCAAAAAAATTAAATCCAACAAATAAAATAATAAGAATTCAAAAATCAAAAAAATGCACTAAGTTTAGTGTATTTCCATAATAAAATTTTAAATAAATCAGCTACATTTAATTTATCATCAAAATAGTAATAATAAATATTATATGTTGTACTACACCTCAATTTTCAATGATTAATAAAAATATAATTTAATGAAAAACCCGAGTAATTTATTTTTTATACCCATTTAATTATTAAAATATTTTATTCGTAGCTGATGGAAAAAGGGCAATAAAGCACGTATTAGGTAAGAAACCGTACGCCTATAGGCTATTGTAGGGGTGAGGGGGTATAATGGACAAACAGAACGTACACCAAACGTACATGCATGGCAAATTGGATGTACTATGTACATCCATAGAACGTAAAACTGCACCAAACGGACCTAAAAAGGATGCCAAATGCGGACGTAAAATGGACGAACTGGACATATGAGGGACGTACGTTTTGGGGAATCTGGATGTCCTGTGTACGTCCATTATACGTACAGCGGAACAAAAATGGGCATAAAAAGGACGTACATACGTCCGCTCGTGGACGAGCTATGGACGTACATAGTACCAATGTGTGCTATCTGGGAAGGGTATGAAATAATTATTTAATTTAGTTACAACTAAACTACAAAAATTTTTACATGAAATCACTTTTGAAGTCGGTGCCAAAAATATACATACTAGCTTTATTCGTTTTGAGTGCTTTGGGCGCGCTTATGTTAGCCTCAAGTCACTAAACCATATTCGTTTAGGAATACCAACCGACTTGGTGTGCCCCAGCACTATTCGTTTTGAGATAGTTGTGGCACCAATGGGCCTTCTTGTGGGGCACCCTTAGTTAAGCTTCGCGCCATTTTGAATTTCAAAAGACCGATTTTTTATATACTCTGTTTTAAACTTGAATATATTATGTCAGACTTGGTTGGCTTAGGGCGACCCAGAGGCGTCTCTACATGCTTGGCAAATTCCTACATCGTACCTTCATTTCACATCAGCCTGAATACATCTATAAAATGTTCACTTTTAAATCATCCATACATAATCGGGCTTTTCGGGCTGATTCAAATCGTATTCATATCCCGAGTCACCGGTCCGAGGTGGTGAATAGGTCATTCACTGTCACTGCTGCCCGACTGTGGAATTTATTACCATCATTCACCCGTTCATCTTCATCATCACTTATCTTCAATCGTGGTCTCTTGGAATGTATTCGCGGGGGCGGGTCTCGGGAGTGAGCGTCTCTTTTTTGGCGTCTCTCTTTTATGGTGTATCTTTTCCCTCCTGCTGGCTCTCTCACTTTCCTCTCAACTTCCTTTCGCTGGAGCTTTCTTTCTTTCTTTCTTTCTTTTTCGCACACACTTGTTTTTATTTTTCTCCTCTTTGTTTTATGTTAATTATTATTTTTTACTGCTCATATGAGGCAAACTGCCTCAGAGCATTGTGTAAAGTTAAAATGTAAGAATTATGAATGAATAAATAAATAAATAATTAAATATTATTGTTATTTAATTTAGAATAATGAATGACCAGGTACGTTATTATTTTATTAAATTATTTATATAAATTGTTTTTTTAAGTCGTTTATTTGTTATTATTACATTGATTATAAAAAAATAAATAAATTGAAAGCTTATTTTTGCCGAAAGAAGCAGATTTTTTATAAATTAAAGGAGATAATATTAGTTTCTTCTGCTGGAAAAATAAATTTTTAATAAGATGGTTATAATGAAATAAAATAAATAAAATTAAATACATTTTTAACTTATTTATAAAGAGACTACAGTTTTAAGGGCAAAATTTATTTTTCTAGAAGAAGACACATTTTTTTTGGCTTTTCGACCTTTCAGGATCATCATCAGAGCTTGATGAAGATTCACAATCAGAATCACTTTCGAGAAGTAATTTTAGAATGGAAAATTATTTTTCCATAAAAGTATCCATTATTTATTTGTAAATATATTATTTATTTAAAATAATTATTAAATAAATAAATAACTTATTATATATGTATACCTACCACTCTTAATTATTCCAATATAATAAAAATAATATTTTTTTTTTAAATTTCGTTATTCGAATATAGCCATGTGCTCTAAATGCATTTTTTTAGAGTGATCCAACCTGGGGCACACCTGAAGTGCCCCAGCTGAAAAAAGTGACACCAGATGGAGCACTTGACTCAACTTAAGGCACACACGCCATTTCCAAAACGAATAAAGCTATTATGAATCGAACTCGACGGATCTTTCTTAGTACGTTGGGCGGGTACCATTGGTTGGTACCCGCCCAACGTACCAAGGTTTGTTTAGCACCGACATCAAAACGTGATTTCATGTAAAAATTTCGTAGTTTAGTTGTAACTAAATTAAATAATTATTTTATATCTTTTAGGGTATTTTATTGGATTTTTAAGTGATTATTATTTTATTTGTTGCATTTAATTTTTTTGAAGTCAGTTTTTTTTTTATAAAAATTATTTTTATTTTTCTCTTTTTAGTGATGTTATTATTATAATAGTGACTTAATATAATACCATGCATGCATCTCGTAAGAGAAAGCATCGGGCGAATGAATCAGAAAATGATGATAAAATTCAATTCATAAATATTGAAATTCTCTCGAAACGTTAGCGGGATTTAGATGAACGTTTTATAAATTTTTTTATAAAAATTTTTATTTATTATAATTTCGATTATAAGAATTGGAGATTTACGTTATTTCGTCATTGATCCTATCATTAGAACTTGACTAAATCAATATGGGACCACCCCTAAGGTATCTTATTTACAATAAAAAAAGAATCATCGAAATCGGTCCAAGTGGCAAAAAGTTCTCGCTGAACATACATAAAATAAATAAATAATTAAGTATCTTGACTATCTTGGAGCGATACTGATCCAAACGCAGAAAAAATCATTAAAATCGGTTTATAAACAAAGAAGTTATGCCTGAAAATATAACAAAAAAAGGCCCAATACAAATGAAAAAAAAACTGGACCAATCGAAAACTATACTGAACCCAGTGCAAAAAATAATCATCAAAATCGGTTAATAATAATTGGCGAAGAAATCAGGTAATATAGATACAAAAAAAATTCAGTCAAATTGAGAACCTCCTCCTTTTTTGAAGTCGGTTAAAAATTCGAATTAACCAGACGATTAAATATACTTTTTCCATAGTTTAGGTGCTCAATGCTCCTATAGGAGCCGATACTTTATTTTACCACGCTTACTGGCTTTTACATCCTCAAATATTAAAAATAAATAAAATTTCGATTAAAAATAAATTGCTAAACAAACATTTATTTTTCTATAAATCTATAAATCCAATTCACAATTTATACATTATGTGTACATATACGTACACACACACACTCAGACAAATGTGTATTTAAATGGTTGAATTCGAGCTTTCTGTAACTGACTTTTTAGATTGCACACGCAATCAAAGCGTAACGAAAAAAATTACATTGCAAATATATATTTATAGGTAGATATATGTACAAGTACATATATAAAATTAGTTTTCTAAAATAGAGAAAAAACATGCTAAATTAGTAAATTATTTTAGAGAAAAAAATAAATAATAAAATATATAGATATCTATAGTATATATATATATATTTTATTCACAAAGAGAAACAAAGAGGTTGTCCTCTGCTTGATGCAAATAAACATACACACATATATATATATATCTCGAGATGATATATCTGTATATATATTATTTATTTGTTTGAGACTATAGTTTCGAAGACTTGGTCTTCATCATCAGTCTTTCTTCAATTATAAATGTTTTTCATGGAGTCAATATCATATGGATATTGAAAACTTGGTGTTCCTTCGTCACTGCTGGCTAGGAACTAATAAAGACATTCCATCCGGTTCACATTCAAATATAACAATATGTTTCCCTTTCTCCTTTCTCCTTAGAAAGGCTGACAAAAGAAGGGTTTTTCTTTTTCTTTTATCTTTTGTTAGCAAACATCTTAAGCAGATTACTATTGGATAACTCTATTTGATTGTTCAAACAGAGTTTTGAATTTCTATTGAATGATTTCAAAATTTCTAAAGATTCGATTGCGCTAATTAATTTTGGGTTCTTTTCTCCTTTTATTAATCTAATACCTTCTGGGAAGGAATGATTGTTTGAATTTAAATGTTCTGCAAAATAATTTTCGCACTTTTTATTTCTAAAATCTCTTATATGTTCATTTAATCGAATTTTCAGATTTCTCTCTGTCTTCCCTACATATATTGCTTCGCAATCTTTGCATTTCAAACTATAAACCCCTTCTTTTTCTATATTTGGTAATTTGTCTTTTTTATTTGAACCTAAATCTTTTCCTAGAGTAATTGGAGTTTTGAATACTGTTTTGAACCCTAATTTTTTCATTTTTTGTTTTAATTTTTCCGAAATTTGTCCATAATATGGGAGAACTATTCTAGGATTTTCTTTTTTTTTGTCATTCTTTTGTGAATATACTGATTCCAGTGTTAATTTTTCAATTTTTATTTAACATTTGGTCTACAAGGCTCCAAGAAAAACATTTATAATTGAAGAAAGACTGATGATGAATACCAAGTCTTCGAAACTATAGTCTCAAACAAATAAATAATATATATACAGATATATCATCTCGATATATATATACATGTGTGTATGTTTATTTGCATCAAGCAGAGGACAACCTCTTTGTTTCTCTTTGTGAATCAACAACTCTGCTACTCTCTGCAAAACAAAAACTTTTCAATATATTTTATTAATAAGTTAAACGAAATATCAATTGAATTATTTATATAAAGGTAAAAGTGCTCTACATATGTTTTATATATAGGTATAGCTCAAATGCTAATTTTTAACAAGTCATTTTTATTTTTTATTTAATTAATCCTGAGTATGACGTTCAGTTATCGAATTATCTACGTTGTTAACTGTAGTGGAAATCACTTTTGGTATTGACAAGCTCAAATCAAATTAAACTACAACAACAAAATATTAGTAAAAACATTTGGTGTGGTCACCACACAACTTTCACATTTTCATTTATTTCAAGTCATCTCGACACTACTAATTTACACCCTCTTCCTTTATTTCGTTTTTTTTTTTTTTTTTTATTTTCTCAAAAACGTCTCGAACGATTTTTTTTAAAAATTAGTGTATTTACCAAGTGTCTTAACCATGATAAATACTAACAATACTATTTTCTCAAAAATCGTTTGAGCCGTTTTTGAGAAATGAAAAAAAAACGAAATATCTTTCATGTAAATGTGCAGTTACGGTTTTCTCGATTTCAACCAAAAAGCTTGATGTATTCCTTCTAGTCTATATCAAGCTTAAGTTTCGAATTTCGTATCTCTGAGACTTATGGTTTCGAAACACAGGAGGGTAAATTCTTACCTAGGTAAACATCAACTAACCAACGAGTGCTGGACGAGTTTTAAATTTTAAATCCAACCATCCCAGTTCACAGATATTAGGAATGACTAAGGGGTTATTGCATCGTGCTATTTATCTCAGTGGAGAGATTTTCATAAGGACAATTTGGAGAGAATCAGGTGCATATTAAAGAAAAATAATTACCCTGAGTTTTTCATAAGGAAGGCGTTTGATTTGTTTTTTGGTGAATAATAGGGGTAGAATGGAGAATGGTAGTATTAACAGCAAAAGGCAAAAATACAATTTTGAATAACGGAGGGAAAAATTTCTTTAAATTTCCTTTTATCCCAGAAATCTCACATAAGGTTGATAGATGTTTGGAGAAAACAAATTCGAAATTAGCTTTTTATAATATTTTTAACTTTAGGTTCATTGTATAGTAGATTAAAAGATGGAACAGAGAAGGAAAAAAAGTCAGGCGTTGTATATAAGATACCCTGTTCATGTGGAAAAACGCCTATATAGGACAGACATCGCAATATAATTGAAAAGTTTTTGTTTTGCCGAGAGTAGCAGAGTTGTTGATTCACAAAGAGAAACAAAGGGGTTGTCCTCTGCTTGATGCACAAATAAGCATATACACTCAGAGGAATATGCTCTAAATCTGTATTTTAAACTACGCTTAAAATACGCCCAGCAGCGAACAAAAATATTTGGTTCAACAAAACTTGTCTTTCTGAAAATATAACTCCAAAATATGTACAGGTCAAGACAAAAAATCGTTCAACAATCGCCTCAAAAGTCGTTCAGGATAGCCGGAAAAAATGGGTAAGTCTAGAAATTAATAAACATTACTCATTAAGGGACACATTCAAATATTATCTATATGAAATCCACACTAGGTTGACAGAAATCCTTCATGCATGCCAATTTGATATTAAAGATTGTGAAATAAGAGATAGGGTTGAATTTTTAATGGTTAAAAAACAAGCCAAATTAGACAATAAAATTAAGAATCTTAAAACAAATCAAAAAATTAAAAAACCAGAAAAACATATAGAAGCAAAAACAAGTAAATTCAATGATAGAGTAAAAAACTTCTCTAAAGAAAAATTTGATAAAATAGAAATAGAATTATTAGAAAAAGGTTTGAAACACTCAGTGGAAACCCCAATTAATAGAAACATTATTGAAGACATCGTAGTCAACCTTGAAACAGAGCTATCTAAAAATAAAGAAAGCAACATAAATAAAACTATTTGCGGGAAATTATTAGAGAAGGAAATTCGACACATTAAAAATAATAAAAATAAAAACAAAATTAATAATGAACCCCAAATCGTAAAATCACTCAAAGCGAAAATAAAAGAAAATAAATTGACTATAGTTAAAAGCGACAAAGGAAATTCAGTTGTAATTTTAGATCAAAAAACATACATGGAAAAAACCGAACAATTCATAAAAGCACATAAATTCGTAGAAATTAAAAACCCGGTCAATAAATTCAGTAAAATCGTTAAAGAAAAAATAAAAAGTTCAGAATTACTTTCAAAAAAAGAAAAATACATTCTAACAGAACGAAATCCATTATGCCCAAGGTTATATGGACTTCCCAAAATACACAAGTCAGAGGAATTAGAAAAAATTCCCATCAGACCCGTCGTTAGTTATATAAACTCATCAATAACGAAACTTGCAAAAAAACTAAACAGCATTTTTCGAGAAAGAACAAAATTCAAAGCTGAACATTCTATTAAAAACTCAATCGAACTTATAGACAAAATTAAAGATATTAAAATTCCTAATAATGCGAAGCTTCTATCCTTAGATATCACGAGCCTTTTCACTAATATACCGCCAAACGAAACAAAACAGTTAGTAGACAAAATTATTTTCAGGTCAGTTGGCCTAAACAACCTGGAAAAAATGGATCTAAGCAGTCTGGTCCACACATGTATCAACCACAATTTCTTTCAATTTGGGACAAAATTTTATGAACAAAGGGAGGGATTATCAATAGGATCTCCATTGTCCCCGTTATTAGCAGAAATATTCTTAAATGATTTTGAAAATAAATTCCTTGACAATGAAAAATATTCAAAAAACATTATATACTATTATCGATACGTAGATGATATAATTTTACTATGGGGGGGAACAAATAGACAATTAGACACATTTATAGAATATATAAATAATCTTCATGAGAAAATTAAATTCACAGTAGAGAAAGAAAAAGAGAAAATACTAAATTTTTTAGATTTAAAAATAAACATCTCCGGAAATAAGCACACCTTTGAAATTTATAGAAAACCCACAGCTACTGACATTGTAATACATAAAAATTCTTGTAGACCAATGTCACATAAACACGCAGCCTTCCATTCAATGATACATAGACTAATAAATATACCTTTATCAGAAAAAGCATATTCACAGGAATTAGAGACAATTAAAGAAATCGCGGTAAATAATGGGTACGAAGCAAGCCTTATAGACCAAATGTTAAATAAAAAAATTGAAAAATTAACCCTGGAATCAGTATATTCACAAAAGAATGAAAAAGAAAAAGAAAATCCTAGAATAGTTCTTCCATATTATGGACAAATTTCGGAAAAATTAAAACAAAAAATGAAAAAATTAGGGTTCAAAACAGTATTCAAAA
>JALMQS010000075.1:17278032-17289958 GCA_024734495.1 Forficula auricularia
AGTTCTACAATAAAACCTCGTATATTGAAGATTTATATTTTTAAAGATATTAATTATTTAGTCAAAATGTCTGTTAGTGATTGTGTGGTTGGGTAGTGTTTATTTTTAACATAATGTTGGTCATAACACCTGTAAAACTGTATTTTATTTTGAAAAATTTGTGATAGAATTTATTACAATTAGATATTTAGTATCCTGAGCACTGAGCGATGCTCGGTAACTTTTTGCTTCAGTCAAAAGCTGTATATTTATATTATTTTTAATTTAAAATTCAGGTAAGAAGGTAAAACTTTAAAAACCGAGGAGATAGAACACTGGACTGGCTAATTGGGCATCTTCCCGAAAACAATTAAATAAAAAAATAATTAAAATTTCCTAATTTTAACATATAATAATATTTGTTATAAAATATTAGTGGGTTTAAAAATTAATTAAAAAGCCAATTAATAAATAAAAGATAATTGAAAAAATGTAAACAAACTTTTTTTATTGACATTTTCATCTGTCAATAATTACTTTAATTAAGAAAAAGTCAATTAAGATGAATTTTGATGAGGTCCAAACCTAGCCAGATCGCTTTCTCATCCTCAAAACGTCTTAATAGAGTTTGTTTCATCAAAATCGTTAGAGCCGTTTTCAAAATAGAAAAAAGATAGCAATATATATAAATATACAATTTTTGCTCGTTTAATAAGAGTAGATTTGTTATTTTATGTATTAAGTATTTATTTAAAAGTTTATTCCTATAAAATTTTGATTTTAATTAATGACGAAAGTTAAGTGAAAAATCACCAGACTGAAGCACAGGCTAGTTGATTTTAAAAACAATCTCCAATCAATTGGGCATGTCTTGAATACGTTTTTATTTTATCTGGAATTATTTTCCTTTCTGATATCTAATCAAGTAAAGAGATTCTTTCCACTTTTGAAATGAATTTATTTCATTCCGAGTTGAGCAGCCAGCGGGTCAAATGCTTTGTAATATTTGTGTTTTATGGGTGTCGCGTTTTGTATTTCTTTTGACAACTGCCTTCTGGAGAATTGTTCAAAACCTTCATGATTGACAAGGTAAACATTTAAATACGATTTTTTAATTCTTGGATAATTTAATGATTCCAAAAATAAATAAGCTGACGTGTTCTGATGTGGCCATCCACTTGACTTTACCATAAAAACTGGCACCTCATTTATATTTAATATTTAATAAAATTATTTATAATCCTGTTTGGGGAGGGGGGTTAGTTTTTGCATTTTTAGACTCCTGGGGGCCCACTGATTATGTATACAAAATTTGGCTGAGTTTGCTCAAATGACCTAGATTTTTAATTTTTAATCCCCTCTCCACCCCCAATTTTGGGTCGATATGCACCAAAATCTAATCAGCTCTTAATCTAAATATTCTAAATGGACCAAAACTACGTGTGAAATTTGTTTTCGAAATTCACTCTAGTTTTTGAGCTAGCTCGTTCACAAAAATTTGGTAACGCACAGACTAACTAACAGACTGACAATCAGGACAGACTAACAGACATTTTGACAAAACAATTATTATCTCGAAAAATATAATTTTTTCGATGTTCACTTATTAGGGCTTTTTTGTAGAGCGAAATGCCATGGTTTAGCTTAATTTTTTTACTTAAAATAGTTTCAGCCGTTTTTGGGATTTTTATAAAAAAAGAAGGACAAAACCATTTTTTAACCGACTTCAGAAAAGGAGGAGGTTCTCTATTCGATTGAATTTTTTTTTTTTTTTTTTTTTTTTGTGCCTATGTTACCTCATATCTCCGCCAATTGTCAACCGATTTTGAAAATTTTTTTTTGCATTGGGTCCAGTCTAGCTTCCGATTGGTCCCATTTTTTTTTCGATTTTTTTTCATAGGTATTAGACCTTTTTTATTAGGTTTGTTTAGGTTTGTTTAGACCTTAACCTCTTTGTTTATGAACCGATTTCGATGGTTCTTTTTTTATCCGAAAGGGGGTGTCTTAGGATGGTGTCATATTAATTTGGTCAAGTTCTGATGATATAATCACTATTAATAACATCACTAAAAGAGAAAAATAAAAAATTTTTAAGAAAAAAATAAAAACCGACTTCAAAAATTAAGTGAACAAATATAAAAATACACTAAAAGGTATAAAATAATTATTATCTTATTTAGTTACAACTAAACGACGAAATATTAACACGAAATTACTTTTTGAAGTTGGTGCCAAACATATACCTTTTATGAATCGCACTCGACGGATCTTACTTAGTACGTTTGGCGGGTACGCTCGCTTATAGGTATAGTTTGTTTGGCACCGACTTTAAAAAGTAATTTCGTGTTAATATTTCGTCGTTTAGTTGTAACTAAATAAGATAATAATTATTTTATACCTTTTAGTGTATTTTTATATTTGTTGCACTTAATTTTTTGAAGTCGGTTTTTGTATTTTTTCTTAAAAATTTTTATTTCATGCACGATTACAATACTTGACCATACCCTGTATGGTAAAGTAAAAACACCTCATATCTACATAATATATTCTTTGTTATGGTGGATATCATTATTCTATAGTATTAACTATCATTTTTGATTAACAAATATTAATAGAATTAGAAGATATATTTTATCTGCGGCCCAAGAAAATTGTTTTTCTTCAAATGTGGCCCGAGTAAGCCAAAAAGTTGGACGCCCCTGCTCTAGAGTCTGACCGAGTGATTCTCCACATATTTAAAGCTGCCGCCCCCCTAAGGAAAATTTTTCAGTGCCCCCATTTGTGAAAATCCTGTAATTCAGAGTATGGGGAAGGACGGGTTACCGCGTCACCCCCTCCATTCCCTCTTCGGAAGAACCCATACGCGAAGCTCAGATTAGTAATTTTATTTATTATATGTACCAACCTATGTAATAATTTTTAGTTAGAAGAGGTAAGGGATGATAATTTTTTGATGTGTTAAATTTTAGTTACAATTTTAGAAGGGGGCACAAAATTATAGTTTTCACACTGGCCCTGCGACCAACTTTTCACGGCGCATCTGTCTAATGAAACCTTATTATTCTATTCCAATTTAATTTCGCGCTACGGACAAATAATAAATATTGCATTGTAGTTGAATGTATTCGTTTTTAAAATGCTTTTTCTTGTTTTCTGGCAAACAATGAATTTAGGACTTACGATGTTTTATAAGATCAGAGACGATATGACGTTCTTACTTTACCATACAGGGTATGGTCAAGTATTGTAATCGTGCATGAAAAAAGTGGTTTTTTTCCTTCTATTTTTCGAAATATCTCAAAACGGCTGAAATTATTTTGATTAAAAAAATTGAGCGAAACCATGGCATTTCGCTCTACAAAAAAGCTCTAATAAGTGAACATCGAAAAAATTATATTTTTCGAGATAATGATTGTTTTGAAAAAATGTCTGTTAGTTAGTCTGTTAGTCTGTGCGTTACCAAATTTTTGTGGACGAGCTAGCTCAAAAACTAGTGTGAATATCGAAACCGAATTTCACACGTAGTTTTGGTCGATTGAGATTAAGAGGTAATTAGATTTTGGTTGATATCGACCCAAACTTAAGTGGGGTGGAGGGGTGGGGTGGGGGGTTAAAAAATAAAAATCTAGGCCATTTGATCAAACTCAACCAAATTTTGTACACATAATCAGTGGGGCCCCGGAAGTCTAAAAATGTAAAAACTAACCACCAAAAATGGGGGGGGGGGGGTGTATGGTCAAAAAATGAAAATCTAGGCCCTTGTACCAAATTTTGTATACATAATCAGTGGGACCCCAGGAGTCTAAAAATGCAAAAACTAGCCCCTTTTTCCTACATGATTATAAATAATTTTATTAAATATTAAATATAAGTGAGGGGCCAGGTTGTATGGTAAAGTCAAGTGGATGGCCTGAATTAAAAATTAAAAATAATATTAATTTATCGCTTTTAACTGAGCAAAAAATTACCGAGCATCGCTCGGTGTTCTAGATACATTATGATAATATAAGGATAGGAAAAAAGTAAATATTTAAATTCGGAAATCAAATTACTTGAATGGGTGACCGTCAGATTTTTCCATAAAATATAAATGAAAATAGAGAAATCTTTTCGTAACATCCTGTCTAGAATAATCCCTAAGACAAAGTAATTTATAATACAAACACTTGGGAGAGGTATTGAACGTTTACTCTAATAATATAATAATTAGAGTTTGGAATAGCAATGAAGCATCTTAATCTCATTCTTGAGAATATTTGCATAAAACCATCAATCATAGTGGCAAGATAATGAGGGTTTTTAAAAACCCATCACACACAGAATAGACGCAACTGGGTGGGTGAGTGGAATCCAGAGGGATGTTTTTCAACGCGCTCCTTGACTTATTTTCAGCATCTTTAACCAAACATTTTCATTTTAATAATTTTATTGTTACAAATAAAAACAAGAGCGTATTTTGAATTTTCGAAATAATAAAGTTTTTCGAAATTGAAACATCACTATATAGCAGTGATTCTTAACCTTTTTAAGCTGCGACCCAAATTTGAGAAATATGTTCATATCGCGACCCAAAAAAGCCAATTTTTTTTTCATTTTCTTTTTTTAGATCATACTTAAGCAATTTTCTTCAATTTTACAATGATTACTTTTTTTTTAACTCACATACTTATATTTTTTTTAAGAATTGAAATAAACAAAGAGGCCATTCATAAAATACGCCATACAAAATTTGGCATATTTTACCCCCCCCCCCCTCGTCACGCTGCGTCACATCATTTTCTGGAACCCCCTAACAAATATAACGTCACAAAATTCAAAAAATTAAAATTAAATTTACGAACTGCTAACGTCACGTTTCCTTAGATCCAAAAATGTACTTTTCGATCCAAGGAAAATGTAATGAAAAATCATGTTTTTTTAATTATTTTACTTTTAATAGGATTGAACAAATTAAACTTATTGAAAATAAATGTAGTAAAATATTTGGTTAAAGACTCTGCGCGACCTAAAGAATATGCTTAGCGACCCAATTTTTGGTCGCGACCCATAGGTTAAGAACCACTGCTATATAGTATATACGAGCCCCGTCCCATCTCAATTGGCCCACCAATATTTTTCTTTTTAAATAAAATTATGCTAATTCACGGTAAATTTAATTTAAATATTTATTTTTATTATCATTTGGAACAACATTTTAAAACAATTTAAAACATTTTATTGTAACATTTAAACTTAAAATTATTTTTAAATTGTTAAAAACAAGGAAAAAATCCAAAATCCAAAACCTTTACCAATGTGTGACGTCGCCTTTATTTTTAATTACGGCTTGAATTCTTTTGGGCAACGTACTTATTAAGTTTTGACACTCATCTTGAGTGAAAGTATCCCAAATATTTTGAAGTTTGTGTTTTAATTCGACTACGTTTCTAGCTGATTGTATTCGTAATAGCTTTTTCATTCTGTGCCAAAGAGTTTCTATTGGTGACAAGTCGGGACTGTTTGCCACCCACTCCAAAAGTGGAACATTTTGATCAGAAAGCCATTTTAAAGATTTTCTTGATGTATGGCAGGCCGCCCCGTCTTGTTGGAACACAAAATTATTATTATTCTGCAATGCATCTGCCATTGTTGGAAGTAACGATTTTTTTAAATCTCTAAATATTTATTGGTGTTTACAATTCCATCAATGAAGTGAAGTTTTCCAACACCTCTAGCAGACATTGAACCCCATACCATAACTGAAGCAGGAAATTTTACTTTCTTTTTTAAACAATCTGAATTGAAAGCTTCATTTTTCTGACGAATAATTCGATTTTCCCCAACACAAACTTCAAAACGAGACTCATCACTCCAATGGACACTATTCCATTCATCACTCGTCCAATTAATGTGACTTTTAGCCCATTTAAGCCGGTTTTTCTTTTGTTCTAATGTCTTTGGCCTAAAAAAAATTAGTAAAATTACAAAAAATTTTTTTTGGAATAAGTTGCAATAAAATTACCTTGTAAGTTTTAAAACCTAACTTAAGGGCTTTCTCTATGGCACGTGGATCTTGAAACATTTCGCCCCACAGCATCGCTCTAAAGAACAGATAATTCACCATAGTTCGAACGCCTGTTTTTTCTAATAATCTTCTTCAGTGGGAGATAAATTTAAAAACCTAATTTATTGATCGGAGAATTTACCACTGCTCGAAGCCCCTAAAAACTTAGTAAATTGGATATTGGATTGTCTCTAACTTTCTGAGATTTGGCTCGTGATCCCGGCTTCTTTCCTTCTACTCTGTTCTTTTCACGATGGAGGCCAGCCCATACAGGCCTTTAGGGGATGCACCTTTTGGTGTATCTCCTTCTCACATCGATATCATAAAAAAAAAATCGGACTGTTTGAAAACATTAATTTTTGACTTTTTTAGTACCCATCAAAAAATTCTTCCTGGTAAATTTTGAAATTTTATTTGATCACCGATTTAAAAGATATCGAATTTCGTTTTTTCGCTCATAATAACTTCTTCAAAAAATGGTCCAAATTCAAATTTTTTTTTTGAAATTTTTCTTTTTTTACATACTTTTTATAAAAAAATACAAAAAATTATTTTAGATTATTGAGTTTGAAAATTTTAATCTTGTTTTTGAAACTGATGTATGTAATTTTAAGACCGGGTTGATAGTGGTCCTATGATAATTACTATTTAACCGGCTTCAAAAAAAGGAGGAGGTTCTCTATTCGACTGATTTTTTTTTTTTTTTTTTTGTGCCTATGTTATCTCATATCTCCGCCAATTGTGAACCGATTTTGAAAAATTTTTTGCATTGGGTCCAGTCTACGTTCCGATTGGTCCCATTTTTTCGTAGGTATTAGACCTTTTTTGTTAGGTTTGTTCAGGACTAACTTCTTTGTTTATGAACCGATTTCGATGATTCTTTTTTTATTGGAAAGGGGATATCTTAGGGATGGTGCAATATTAATTTGGTCAAGTTCTGATGATAGGATCACTATTAATAACATCACTAAAAAGAGAAAAATAAAAATAATTTTAAGAAAAAATAAAAACCGACTTCAAAAAATTAAATGCAACAAATAAAATACACTAAAAGGTATAAAATAATTATTATCTTATTTAGTTACAACTAAACGACGAAATATTAACATGAAATTACTTTTTGAAGTTGGTGCCAAACATATACCTTTTATGAATCGCACTCGACGGATCTTACTTAGTACGTTTGGTGGGTACGCTCGCTTATAGGTATAGTTTGTTTTGCACCGACTTCAAAAAGTAATTTCATGTTAATATTTCGTCGTTTAGTTGTAACTAAAATAAGATAATAATTATTTTATACCTTTTAGTGTATTTTATTTGTTGCATTTAATTTTTTTGAAGTCGGTTTTATTTTTTCTTAAAAATTTTTTTATGTCGACTTTTGTTTTTCTTTCAACAAACTAAAATATATACTAATTTTTGTATTAAACACCTGTTAACGATAAAAATCAATTTAAAATAACTAAAAAAAGAGAACTCAATACCAAAAAGTGGTTTTAATAATAATTTAATGATTAATAGCGGATAAATTTTTTTCGAAATTTTCAAAAATCGAAAAAAAAAATAGTAATTATCAAAGGACCACTAACAACCCAGTTCTTAAAATTTGTAGAATTAATAGAATTTTTAAAATAAAAAATTATCAAAAAATCGAAAACTAGGTAGTTACCTACATACAGTTTCAAAAACAAGATTAAAATTTTCAAACTTAAAAATCGCATATAAAAATACTTTAAATAAATTTTTTGTATTTTTTTCTAAAAAGTATTAAAAAAAAAAACAAAGATTCTTCATCCAAATTTCAATTTTAGCTTTCTAATAACATTTTGAATAAAATTAAGTGACTTTTTCATTAATTATCCTTAAGGATTTTTCATACTCTCCAAATTTTAGTTTTAGCTTTCTAAAAACGCTTTGAATAAAATTAAGTGATCATTTCATTAACAACTAATTATTTATTAAGGTTTTGAAATTTTTCTATCAAAATTCAAGTATTTTCTTAATTCTAAATAATTTTATTTTTTATTAAAAATTGATCAAATTAAGACAAATTTTTAAAATTATTTTACTTATCAAGTGTTATGAGTTATTAGTTGTGTATAAATTTTAATCCGTTGAAATAAAGGAAGGGGGTGTAAATTTTGATGATTTCAAATAAATGAGAATGTGACCACACCAGTTGATTTTTTTTTACCTTTGTTTTTTTTGTTATTTGCCTCTCTAGCAATGTTTGTTCACTTCAATTAAGTTGTTTGAATGAGTTTCCTTTAATAAAGACAGGACAACCCCTTGACTTGAGCCAGGCTAGAATAAAGAGGGTGAATGTTAAAAGCATGCCTTTCTAACTCCCGGATTCATCCTTTTCAACCCCTTGAATTTAAATTCTCTTCTTTTTAACGTTAACGAAACATGTACACAATTAACGGTTAATCTAAATATAAAAAAAGCAAATTAAAAAAAAATCTATAATTTTAATCAAATTTGAAGAAAACTTTTTCAAGACTCGAGATACGGTTTTCAAAAATTTTAGTCATTTGAAATTCGTTTTTTGTCAACGATGTATTTAAGCTAGAAAGTATTATAGAAACATAACCCAAAGGTTTGATTTATTAATACCAGGGTTTAATGTTGATAGAAACAACGGCGTTTTATTTTTTCTATTTACCTTAAGTCAGAGTTCTTCAACCTGTGTTCCGCGATTCAATGCTAAAATTCGAACATTAACCTGGGTTCACAACTAGAGAGATCTTTTTGTTTGAATAAATGCAAAATGATATCTTATAGTTTTTATAACAAAGACAGAGACAAACCTTGTTCATAACATGTAACATGTAATACGACACCTCCCCCCCCCAAAAAAAATCAAATCTGGGTGTGCTACTGAACGAAGAGTTCCATAAAAAGTCTCAAAAAAGGGTTCCGAGGGATGTCAAAGGTTGAAGAACACTGATTTAAGAGAACAAATCCGTAATTTGTTATTAGAGAAATATTATCTTATCTTATCTTATTATATTAAACGAGCAATTCTTGTATATATAGTATTAGTTTCTCGAAAATGGCTCTAACGATTTTGGATGGAATTCACGGGTTAGGGGGTTTTTGTGTTGACAATTCGATCTGTCACGGTCTCATCTTCGGCTAAGTTGTTTTTGATGGGTTTTTTGTTAATTGAAATAATTATTCACAGGTGGTTGTTTGAATAAAAATTTATAATTACATTTTTTTCAATTTTCTTTTAATAAAATTAATTGGTTTTTTATTTTAAATTCCACTAATAGATCATTACAAATATTATTATATTTAGAATTTGCCAATTTAATTAATTAAAGGTATTTTTCTATAAAATAATTCATTAGAATATCAATTTCATTCTCTTAAAAAATCCGACAATTTGAAGGATCTTGTCTCCTTCTTCAGGATTTACAAAGGGTCAACGAAAGAAACTCGGTGTATGGTATATTAATATTATTTTTAATTTCAATTACATTCAAAACTTTGTGGCCAGTGATATGTCTTGATGATGGCCATTAGCGGGTGTAAACAACGTTGGTAAAAATATAAATTAAGTTTTATTTCAATTTTATTTTATTTTGGCTGCGAATAAAATTCGACCTTTTTTTCTGAATTTAAAATTAAAAATAATATTAATATATCGCTTTTAACTGAATCCCAACCAAAACATTCTGTGAAAAAACAGGCCATGTTAGAAAAAGTATTGAAATCTAGTGTGTAGCCAAGTTAAATTCCCCAAGAATAATCAAGTAGAGAGATCTACTATTTTCTCAACTTGATTATTCTTGGCGAATTTAACTTGGCTACACACTAGTTTTCACTACTTTTTCGAACTTGGCCTGTTTTTTCACAGAATGTTTTGGTTGAGATTTCTCTCTTCTTTGTAATCTATGAGGAAACCCTTTGGTCCAAAGGGCTTGAATTTTTATTTTTGACTCCCTCCCGTTTTGGGTGGTTAGTTTTTGAATTTCTAGGCTTCAGGGGCCCAAATAATATGTATATAAAATTTGATTGAGTTTGACCTAACGGGCTAGAATTTTCATTTATGACCCCCCCCCCCTCCATTTTGAGTGGTTAGTTTTTGAATTTCTAGCCTTCAGGGGGCCCACAGAATACGTACACAAAATTTGGTTGAGTTTGGTCCAACGGGCTAGAATTTTAATTTTTGACCCTTCCCCCCACGTTATCTAATAGATATCTTTTTGATTTGATTAGCCTTTTTAGAGTTATTCAAGAAAAACTGAAAAAAACTCCGAAATTTTCTCATTTTGAGGCGCGTAGAAAAATTTCCACAACACAGATTTGGAGGAAAACTCAGGGTAGTAATTTTGGAGTACCAATAATGGTATTCCAGCAATAAAATCTTTACCGGTAATTATTTCCTGTTAAAATCGAATTTGCCTGGGCTACCTAGTTATATCACGAAAAAAAGTTCCTAATCAGTTTTTCGTAAATATCTCCTTATCTATTGACAGTATAATAAAAGTACTCATTATCAAATTGATAGATTATAAAGTTTTCTACAAAAAAGGTTTTATATATCTTTTTGATAGAAGCAACCATTTAGGAAATATAGCCATTTGAAAGAAAAAATATATTCATATTCTTTTTAATGAATGAACAACTGTGTGTGTGTGTGTGTGTGTGTGTTTTCTTGGAATTTTTTTATTCCCGTCATAAAAATTCCTTTGTCGAAAAAAAATATAAAACAAATCAATGAATCATCAATTAGCGGCCTAGTGACCTAAAGAGAAGTAAATATTTACACAATGTTTATCAATATTTCCAAGTAATTTATATAAACAAAAAACAAATCCATTCATTTTATTAATGGAATAATTCAGATTGGATTATCTCCTAAACGGTTGCTCCTATCGAAAAAATACAAAAATGCTTTTTTGTAGATCAGTGTATTATCTACAAATTGTATTTGAACTATTTTTCTATATGACCAATAGGTAACCAGAAATTCTCGGAAAAACTAAAAACTAAAGCACTAGAGCTTATAATAATGTTTGAATTTATTTATTTTATTTATATATTTATTTATTTTATTTATTTATTTATTTTATTTATATATTTATTTATTTTATTTATTTATTTATTTATTTTACAAAATACATGGCATATCAACTACTAAGGTCATTAGTGCCACCGAGTTCCTGACTTCTTTTTCTTTCTTCAATTCCATCTTCACTCTTCTATACATTAAGAAATGAAGAAAAAACAGAGGACCAAAACAAAAACCAAAGTCAAAGAAAACAACAACAAAAAATCAAAATCAACAATATAGCAAACAGAGAACAACAGAAAAACAAAACCTCCGACAAATCATATACCATATTCAAAACACACAAGAAATATCTACAAAAAATACATATAGGTAATAAGAAAATCAACCAAAACAGAATAATAATAAAAATAAATCGAAAACTATAATATATTAAATTTGTGAGAAAAACCCTGTTTCTTTTAAAAATAGAAATAAATTATTAAATTCTTTCGGATCTACCAAAATATTCTTTAAATTTCCTTGAATTTTAAATCTATCTCTCAGGGTATTGTATAAAGGACACTCTATCAAAAGATGGTGTACATTCATTCTCTTATTACAAGAAACGCAGTGAGGCGGGGATTGTTTGTTGAAAAGATATTGATGAGAGAAGATACAATGACCTATCTTTAGTCTATTTAATATAATTTGTTGTTTTCTTGGTAAAGCCATCAGATTATATTTAGTTATTGTAGGTAACGTTTTCTTTAGATGATTATTTTCAATTTTGAGCCAGTCCTCTTTCCACTTATTAAAAATACATCCGTTTATATAATTTTTAGGTCGAAATATATCCATGATAAAAGAAGATCATTATAATAAGCTTTTCCGGGTGACAT